>JAANSP010000649.1:0-19533 GCA_036850745.1 Homidia socia | reverse complement strand
ATTATAGTCCATCCTTTTAATAAATACAAAGTGTTACAGTTACTGATGGTTAAATTTTATCAGTTTGTCGCCAAGGATGATTACACGACTTTCTAGTAAAAAAACTCATTTATGCAACAAATTTGAACATTGTTACCAAGAACAAGTTTTGTACTCACTAATTGAAATTCACTACACGCTATTTCATAAATTACATAACTCTGATACAGAAAAGCTATACTATCTTTACTGCTACAACCGTCAAAGACTTTTACAATTAATTACAAACTTTATAGAACAGTAGTCCCCAAAACCAGATTACACGACAATGCAATTAATAAATACTACTGCAATCATTATAAAAGATCATCATACATAGCAAATTATACTGTGGTAGATTCCTTATGCGCCGTTTCAATATGCCTAATATAATTATCTTTTCGAGGAAAACCACGAGAGCACACAGAACAAACAAACTTGTTTGCGTCCTTCTTCTTTGTAGAAAGATGCCGGGAAAGTCCTTGTGACTGTTTATAAACTTTCCCACATTTGCACTTTGTCGTACTTCCAACTACTCTTCCGTGTTGCACTATTTCCTCCTCTAGATCTGATTCTTCGAGAATACCAGTGTTTTCTCCTGTCACTACTACTTCTTCCATCGTGCCATCTACGTCTTCTTGTGATTGACTCTCACAGTTTTCCTTACTTTTCTTTACATCTGCTCCTGTGGCTTGAAATTCTGCTTTTCTCTTTGGTCTTGAAACTGATTCAGATGCCCGGTAGTCACCCAAATCTGAAACTGTGATAAAATGTTCTTCTTCTGGAGTACTTTCTCCCTGTGCACTGTTCGTGTTTGCTTCTTGAAATAATACTTGTGCATTACGCATTTTCTCTGCTTCATTTTTCATTATCTCTGCCTCCTTTTTCATTATCTCTGCTTCCATCTTCATTTTCTCTGCTTCCATCTTCATTTTCTCTGCCTCCCTTTTATTTTGTTCTGCCTCCGTCCTCATTTTATCTGCATCTGTCTTTATTTTCACTGACTCCATCTTCATTTTATCTGCCTCCCTTTTATTTTGTTCTGCTTCTCTCTTAATTTCTTCCGCCTTCAAATTCTTTTTTTCTGCTTCCGACATTTTCTCATTCACTAGCTTTTGGCTTGCTTCTACTGCTTGTCTCTTTTTCAATAAATCTGCTTGTAAACTTTCTCCGGATTGAAGGGTTTTTGCTGCTTTCAACTTAATCTCCTTGGCCTCTGTTATGATCATAGAGGATTCTTGAGTTGTTTTAATTGCTTCAGAAAGTAACCGCTGCTCCGATGATTTAGCTTGAAGTAGAATTTGCTGTGCACGAGCAGTAGCCTCTTTCTCTAACTGCGTTGCTTTTCTGTTCTTCCTGTGTGCCTGCTCCAAAATCTCCTCTGCTTCGTTTATTATTGATTCCGCGTTCGCCTTTGTGTTTTTTGCACTTTCTTTCGTTTTTGCTGCTTCTACTACGTCATTGCTAGCTTTTGTTAATAAATATTGATGATTTTTCAGTGATTTATTCAATTTGACGACTTTTCTACTCAGTTCATTAATCTGTTCGTCCTTATCATGCAATAAATCATCAGCCATACATAATGCGTCCTTTGTCTCTTCCAGTTCCTTTTGCACTACTTTCCTCTTCATTTTTTCTGCAAGCAAAGATTCTTCTGTCGATCTACGTGCTACATTTTCATCACCGGCTAGTTTTCTTGCTCTATTCTTTTGATCTATTTCCTTTTGAATCTGAAGTTTCAAAAAATCCTCTCGCTTCTTTGCTTCTAGTAATTCGTTGGCGACTGCTCTCCATTGTTCTTCGAAACGTTTAGCGTTTTCAGCAGCCTGCATTCGCTGTGAATTGAACAGTTGCACAGTATGCTCTGCCTCTGCTCTTCTTTCTTTTTCAGTCTTCAACTCCTTTTCTAATTTCTGTCTTTTTTCTTTTTCTTCTTTAACTGATCCTTCGTCATTATCTTCTTCAAAATCGGTTTCATCGTCATCTTCAACATCTTCGTTACTCACTTCAGGATCTTCGTTGTTTGTAGAGTTATGCAGAATATCCTCGACTTGCGATTCTGTTCCCGTTGTAGTTTTACTGCTTTCTTTGTGCCAATCCTCCTCCTCGTCAATTATTAATATAACACTGTCATCATCTCTATCATCCTCAATAACAATAACATCTTCATCATCCGGAGCCTTGTCTAAAATTGGGATTTTTCCATCCTTTGTCAAACCGTTTCTAATATTCCATTCTTCTTGTCTTCTGTCTTCACTTTTTTCCCAGTTTTGATGATCTTCATTCCTTTTCCTCTGCGTCAGTAAAAATGATGCTTCGTCTTGAAGTCCTCCTTTGTCTAGCAAAAGGTTTTCTTTGGCTTCTGCTTTCTTCCAAGCCCAACCCCAGTTCCCATGACAATTTTCAAATAAAAATCTAAAATCACCATTGGATAGCATCTCGAAGGCCCTTTTGACTTTTACATACTAAAAACATTATAATATCGTAATTAAAACAAATACTAATCTCACACATAAATAATAATTATTAAATAGTATTTGTTTTCTTTTTACTTCTTCCTCTCTTCCTTTTACTTGGTCGGGGTGGGTTTCCTTGGCTCTTTTTACGTACGCTTTGCGTATGTCCTGTGGTGAGCATGACATGCTCACTCTCAGCATTTTGAAGGGATTAAAAGGATGGAACGGCATTTTTTCTGTCAATATAAGCAAATAGTTTAGGATCTTCATTAAATTATTCGATGAAATTATAGCATATAAACACAACTCAAAGTCAAACCTGCACCTTTATTAGTTAGTCAGTGCCAGCAATTTTAGAGATAAATCGCCCTTTTGTAGCTTCTACAGCAACTGTAATATAAAAGAAGTGCCCTGTAAAAAATAAAATAGAAAAATAGAAAAAACGTGATTAGCACACTAGTAATTCTTCACAATAATCCAACACGAACATTTACAAGTTATCATAGATTTTTAAATAATGCAATTACTACTACACCATTATCACTACACCATAGACACTATACCAACAAACTTATCCGTTTATTATATACATAAAAGGTAACCTGTATCATTAAATAACAATAGAGCAGCATTCTAGCAGATAACTTATTTTCGTCTAGTCTACTAATAATAATAACAATAAGAAACTCTGCCGCAATCTAAAACTCCAGTTGGCAGTACACTGATGTGACATCGTTTATATTATGATTCAGATCACAAACAGAACTGTATGAATGTATGCTAGTTGATATCTTTCATTTTTTCCTGACTTGTCGTGAAAGCTTTTTAGGGGACAAAGACACTAAAACAATTAAAGCTTCCGCCACTTTCACCAACCAGACTGGCACCATAATAGTAAAAACACACAGATATTACTCTACTGTAAGATACAGTAAGTCACATGTTACTTTTTCTCTATGATTTTGGTATTGTGTTTGAGATATTATCCTAAGCAGTGTGTACTTACCTCAGGGCAACACTAAAAATAATGTTAACCTCAGCTGATGAACTACTAAACAGTACACACTACAATAAGTCGCAGAACTAGCCTATATACCAAGAAATACGATAAAAATAATAACAGGAGAGTATTATCTCATTTAAAACCTACTTTCAAATCAATCAACGGTGTCCATCAAATCATTCAGTAGTATAGGATTATATGTTCACGTGCTTTCTCTTCAAGTTTAATACAGTATACGAAATGAATTCATTACGATTTCTATGCAATTACACAATTAGATATGAGTTTTGTGTTGATATTTATAGGCTTGTCGTGCTCTCAAGACTTGGGGACTTAATCAAAAGATATCAAAGCTGTTTATTATAGAGTTGTGAGGTTAAAAAATTTCCAAGTAAACTATCCTTTGCTAACAAAATACAATAATGTCAACAACCATATACTACAAATACCAGAAAGGAAATAAATTTTTATCGTATGTGATAAATTAAACCATTCGTGTAATCGTTAAGTGGGTTAAGCAGAAAGTGGGTAACCAATAGAATACGTGGTGATGAGATAATCAAAAATAACAGCAGAAAATTAGAAAACCAACTGAGAAATGCATGAGAATATAACAAATATTTTTACCAATAAACAAAGAATATAAAGACAATCTTAATAAATGTATCACTTTCTCTTTATTTGATTCAGAAAATGAACGTTCATGTGCACAATTTACAATATTATACTTTGATAGGATATGCTTAAAAGTATATTATCCTTACAACTTAATTATACAACCTTTTTCTTACTCCTTTACATTTGTACATGTAAAAATGTTAACAATCTTACACCTATGCACTTCAGCAAAACTCTTTAACCGTTTTTATAACTTAGAAATACAGTATTTTGTACATTTGTACCTAGACAGATTAAATTGAAACCCAATCGCGCAGAGCTTTACAATTAGCTTTTTAGTGAAAGGTGACAACAACATTGCTTACTTATCCTATGATCAACTATAACAATATTATACAATAAATTCATTGTAATGTACAATTTAAGGTTACAAAACATACAGATATCCTTACAATTTCAACTACACAACCATTATTATTAAGATCAGCATTTACTCTTTATACCATACCAATCTGACTAATTCACTTTCCAAGGAGTTGCTTTTTAGAACACGAAGAGCGGAATACGTGAAGAGCGAAATTGGTTTCCCGTTTATATCCTACAAAGTCAAAAGAAAAAATGTTAGCATGATTTCTATATTTATACACTCATTTCATACTGAGAAAAAAGCTACCGTGAATCAATTATTATTACCCTTTCGACAACCCTCACAGACAAATTTCCTTTCGTTAGAGTGCTTCAAATTGTGAGCACGTTTTCCGGAAGGATATTTATAGCACCTATAACAAGCCAAGCAGAAACTGTTCTCCTTATGTGCATCTAATTTTGCTCTTGAAGTGAAAGTCCGTCCACAGGTGCTGAAAGTAACAAAGAGAAATTTAACGTTATAATATTGTTAGAATCGAAGAAGAACGAAGGACGAAAAATTTTTTGATTCATTGCAATATCGACAAGGCATATACTTAAAAGAATGAACAAGTTTGAAAGTAAAAAGTAGTTGTTTTAGGGAACCACAATGATGCAATCTTAAAGCTTTGATTTTAAAATGACTGGTAATAATACAATTAAATGAGGTCTTTGTCCATCTACTTGACCATAACTATTGTCTAACCATTCTTAGAGGTATAAAATGTCATCAAAACTGACAGGGCTCGTTAGATTCAACAAGCATTAAATTTATCATTAAAGTCGTGAAATGTCTATTTGGGGACTGTTATTTTACCTGCTATCTGTTATCTTTTTATGCTAACAGTTCTCACGGAACATTAAAAGGTACTATGAGATATTACTACTTCTTACCATCCAAGAATTTCTGTTTCATTCAACCCTTGGAAAACCAAACCATGGACTGTAGAGTGAACCTTTAATTCCATATTAGTGGTAAACTCTAGTTTGCATGGATTACAATACGGCCCAGAAACCCTTTTTGAAATCCTTGAAACAACTCCATTATTTCTCAAGGTGGCTTGAGAAGAACACTGCTGAGCTGGTTGTTGCTGGTCAGATACACGAGTTTGCAGACCATCTCCCGAACCAGATTCGTTTGGTTCATTTTGCATCGTGATAAGGGATGCTACAGACTTTTTACCAATTCCACCTGCAATATTATCTCTGAAGAAATAAAATTTCCCGTAAGCAAGTCAATTTACTAAGGCATATTTCATAAACCCTGACATTTCAGCACTATTGCCACAGTTAGTCATGAAATATTATCATGGGGACTTTATATAAGTTAACTGTACCTGTTGGTTGGTATGCAATCCTTGGTCACCTGAACACCAGAGGTCAATTTGCTTGAACCAGCTGTACTTAAAACATTGAACAATGACGTTTGCTCTGAAGATTTCGATGATGAAGGGAAAACCCTTAAACCACCAAAAGAAGAAGCAATCCCTCTCTTAAAAGACACCCGTTTATTAGCCAAACGAGCCGAAGTTCTTCTTGTTATCCCTCCAGACTTTAGCTGTTTTGATTCCGTATTTAAACTCTGAGTGGTGACAATAACGGGACCTTGTTCTCTTGCTGCATTTGATGAACCGCTACATTCACCAACAGATGGTCGCTTCACCAATTTATTAATGTCAATGTTAGGGTCAATCCTCACTGCTGTCAGCAGTTCGCGGGCGCGTTTGGTCGCCACTTTACTGCCCTTGATGTTAATGGTGCTGCTAGATTTTTGTTCTTTGCAAACTTCAATTTGAGCTCCAGTGGCCGATGCGATTGTTCTTATATTATAATTATCCTTTCCAACTACGCGCTGAATCAATGTCCTTGGAATTTTCAATTTTTTCACCTCCTCATTTCCGTTGTTGTCGTTCATTTCTTCATCTGATTGAGGTTCCTGCTTGATTTTAATATCGGGTTTTATGTCATCTGGCTCCACTTTTACTGCACTAGCTTCTGCCATTGTCGCTGTTTCTTCCCTTTGGATTGTAAAAATGATACAGAACTAAAAATATATAAATTTTATATAGTTTAGAATAAAATTAATAAACATTTAAAGTACAAAGCCTCAGTAAAATAATGAATTATTATACGCTAATCTTTACAACTATTATACAAACTATTCTCGAGATATATGTTTTTCTACATAGAATTTGAATCAATAATATCGACTAAAAGTGGTATAAAATTGAAACGAGGATACCTTTTAGTCCACTTCAGAATTTTACAGCAAAAGTTCTGTTACTTTATATCGAAAACTTTTTAAAAATTTCAATTCACTTGATTCTAAATTTACTAAACTAATTTAGGTATATTAAATGGAAATGATTGTTTGATATGATACGCTGAGAAACAAAAGTTACGAGCGAGAAAGAGAAGCAGCAATACTTAAAGGCTGAAGTGAATATTAATATATAAAGCTCGTAAAACAAAACGATCAGTGTGCTGCGCAGAATAATATAAGTAACGAAACGATACTTTCATGCAAGTTCATGAAAATATGCGGCGTGCTTTCCCTTTTACATTTCCCGGCAACGACCCAAAAAAGCTGTGGGGACTTTGCAGAAAACATAAAAAAATATCCCTACCCTATATACTTTTTGCATTTATGCTCCACAAATATGCTATAGATAGCATTGGCATGTGTGTGATATGTTTTCCGTGCATTTTCTATAAGATAGCAATCATAATTCAATTACAAAAATACATCATTCTCATCAACTATAAACTGGATATCTTAGATTGCTACACTGATGCATTAAATAGTGATAACCCATTAAAAACAGTATGATCAACAATTACACCATTGCATAAGCCAGCATGTTTATAGGAATATCGTACCTAGTCAATTTTCAAACGGAAAAAGCTTTTTGTAGTAGTAAGTTAACCCATAAAATATGATCTACATATAACACTTTAGAGACTAATAATTTATACTTTAACAATATCAGCAATTTAACTTGCAGGTGTACTAATTACCTATTGCTTCTACATAACTATTTTGACCAAAAAGAATGAATAATGTAACTTACAAGTTGATGATAACATAAATGTTTTATTAAAATAACTTTATACATCCTTGCAACGCATCAATATGAGGTCACCAAAATATTATTAAACACCATACACGAGGCATAACTCCACAACATACAACGTTAATTGTTCCAACTAGCAGAGCACACGACCAAGATTTTCATGAAAACTAGAGCAACATTATATACTCCATGAAGCAACAAACTTTATGTACCTACAGTTTAACGGTTTTCTAACAAATATTTATCGCTTTAAAATTTCTTTCTTGTCCCCAAATGCTCTTTGGCGACTTTTCATATTAAACATAACAGTTATTCGTATTTCAATCTTTATACATTCATACCACTATATTTTACTTGGATCAACTCAAGAGTCATCAGTAGCCAAAAAATAAGCCATGTTTAACTGCATGAATCTGCAACTCCTTATTTGTAGGAAAAAAGAGGTTACACAAGGAACAAAAAGGAGTTGCAACGTTTCTCTTAAATTCTACTCTTGCGATTGGGGATATGAAGGATAACTACACTTAATTGAAAAGCGCATTAAACACACTCTGAGAATACCTCTGAAAAATAAACTTTTGAATCTTTTAATTTGGACTGGTTATCGCTAAAAGCACAATAAGAGTTATCAATTTTACAAGAGACCAGGTATAATCAATTTAGTATAGTAAAAAATAGTTCAGAGGTCCAGCATATATATTTTGCTGTGCAAGTGATCACTTTTATGTACGACTTTTATGAATCCAGCATATCACAATTATTTTGGAATAAAATTAGAGATATTTTAGTATTCAAATGCATTTTTCTATGGTATATCTGTCAATAGCTAAACTGTAACCAATAATGTAATTAAGAAATAATGAGAATCTAGTAAATGACCAAATGCAAATTTTGGAGCACACTAGGACGGGAAAAAAGTTTATTCTAACTATATGTTAGAGATTTATTTATGCATGTTTATTTAGTATTGTTCATTTTTACATATACAAAGTCCCCACACACACCCACCACGACAACCAGTCATAGATATACTTACATACATTTATTTATGTTTTTAATGCTCCTGAGGCATCAACTTGAGGTTCTATCAAAAAAGCATCACAACATGCAACTGAGAGAAAACTGACGGCAAGACAAATATTTAGCAAAAAATAAGGAGTAATATCAATGCAATTTTTTTCGCAAACACTGCCAGAATGACACAAGTCCAATAATGTATCATTTTTGATATAAACATGAATGGGAAACCCGAAAAAGGTGATTGAAACTAGTTCAGATACCAATACTAACGCTGTTCGAGATTATGAAAACGTAACTGCCACTAATTCTGTTGCTGGCACTAATTGAAACCACTTATATTGACGCCGAAACCGCTACTAAGGAAAAAGTACATATAATCGTGGTTAGTCAACCTATTACTGAATCAAAGACATTATTAAAAGTTGAAATGATAATGTAGGTTGTGATGATAAGAAAATTGATAAAATGTGTACATGTATACACTTGCAATTCAAAGAGGAGTTTTTTCTGTTCTTTTTTTCAATACGTATTCTACTAAAAAGTGTTTTGTCGAATTGATTAATTTAAAAAAAAATTAGTTCACCAAGTATGCGTCCCATTTATTATTACAATAACATGTTTAAATATGTTGCGCTAGTATTGAAAAAAGTTATTTGCATTGATTTCAACAAAAAAAAGAGATACATAGCATGATGATCTAAATTTGATAATAATAGGTATGAAATTTCGAACAAACAGATTCATCCTAATAACCTTGTCGTGAAACCAATATTTGGGGACATTTACGAAAAAACAAATGCTCGTTCTGAAATAGAAGCCACGAAAAGTGTTTAGAATTCATTAGCTTGTACTCCTAGTTTCATTTGAAATTAATATTCTCATTCATGCTTAATCTCGCATTTATTTTACATGTAATCTCTGTAACCTCGCACATATTATATAGATGTAACTTTTGTAACCTCGCACCTGTTATGCATTTAACCACGCACAAATCATACATGCCACTACTTTTTACCGTTGTCTAGAAGGCATTCATTCCTAGTTATATGTGTACATTTTTTCATTAATTTATTGCATATTTCGGAATTATTTATGTAAGTAATTTCAAATGTAGATAATTGTAATTTCGGTCAAAGGATAATATATACTTTTTAAGCTGTTCAATGATTTCCACTGCGTAGTGTACAAAAGTTTCACAGCTATATTTACGCTTTAAATAAGAAATTCCATGACTTTACAATGGCACTTTGTAGTGAACAGACCCGTTTGAAATATGTAATAGGTAAATAAATGTATTAATTATATTGGCAAATAACGCAATGAGTGTATTCATACAAGAAAGCAAAAGATTTTAAGAAAAACATTTATCTAAATAAGAAATGCTTATATGTACACATTTTAAGTAAATTAAACATGTTTTTATTTATTTAATGATAATAAACTCACACTTACAATCATTTGATTTCATTAACAAGTTTCGTAACCTAGATCATTTTGTTTCTTCAGCTTGTCGCCTAAAGTTATTACACGACAAACTATTAATAAATACTATCAATGCATAGGGACACAGGATTATAAAAAGAAAGAACGCTCAACTCATAATTTGCTACTCTAAATGAATACAATTACACATCAGGCTACACTAGAATTTTCATTTTTTAACATCTTATCTCAAGTAATACTACTATAACTAATATCAGTCCCCAAACATATATTACACGACAACATGAAAATTTATCAATTAATACAACCAAAATGTATTACAAGTAACAACTCAAAACCTGAAATACATATCATTGCCTGTGCGTGCAATACAAATGACGGTCATGGTTATCTTTTCGTGAGAAACCTTTTCCGCAAACTGAGCAAATAAATTTTTTTGATTTAACCTTCATTGCAGTCAAATGACGAGATAAGCCTTGTGGCTGCTTATAAGCCTTACCACAAAAACATTTATTTGAACCTCTAGATACTTTTCCGTGCTGTTGAGTTTGTTGATCTTCTTGATCGGATTCTGTATTACTACTGCCAACTTCCACCTCCATGTTCTCCACATCATGAGTAGTAACGTCGTCTGATGATTCGGGACCTTCACTGACAACTCTCATTCTTTTAACATTTTCTGTAGCAACTTCAGACACTGGCTTTCTTTTTTCTCCGGTCAGCGTTTCAGGTTCACAGTTAGTATCCTCTTCCGCCCTGCTTTCGGCTTGGTCATGTATTGTGTTTGCTGTTTTGTACAGTAATTCTGCATCCCTTTTCATCTTCTCTGCCTCCAGAATATTTTCCTCGCCTTGTTTTTTGATGATGTTTGCTTCATTTTTTAATATTCTCCGAATCTTTCCTGCATGCTTCACTATACTCCTTCATTGCTTTTACTTCACCTTCTAGCTTTTCTAACTCCAATTTCTTCTTCTCAGCCTCCATCATCAGTTCTTTTGCATCATTATGATTTTTGTCTGCTACTTGTTGCTGCTGTATTAACTTATTATGTAAACTTTCACCGGCTTGATTTATCTTTGCTGCTATAGTCCTGATTTGCTTTGCTTCTGTAATGACTTTATTTGCTTCCTTACTTATTTTCATGGCTTGAGATAATAACACATGCTCCTTATTTTCTGCTTTTCGTATGATATCCTCAGCCCGTTCAATCGCTGCTTTTTCCAACTTGATTGCTGTTTTCTTTTTGTTACGCGATTTCTTCCAAAATCAATTCGGCTTCAGTGATGATCCGTTCAGCTTTTTCCTTTGCACTGTTTAAAGTAGACTTTATTTCTTCAGCCTCAACCACATCTTTCTTGGCTTTTTTTACTAATATTTGATTATTTTTTAAACACTCCTTCACTTCTACGAGTTTCTGATTCAGTTTCCTGATTTCTTCATCCTTGTGATTGATCACATCACCAGCCTTGACAATTGCGTCTTGTAACTCTTTTTCGACTGCTTTCCCATTCATTTTTACTGCAAGTAAAGATGCTTCCGCCTCTTTTCGGCCGTTATTTTCTTGGATGGCAAGCTGGAGTGCTTTACTCTTTTCTTCTGCTTCTTTCTGTAATTGAATATTGAGTAGTCTCTCACGCTCCTTGGATTCCTCTACTTCTTTTACTGCTGCCTTCAATTTCATCTCAACCATTTTAGCATTTTCAACGGCATTCCTTCTTTGGAGATTAAATATTTCTACGTTGTGTTCTGCCTCCGATTTTCTTGTTCTTTCTTTCCGTAGCTCCTTTTCTGCCTTTCTGCGAAGTTTTCTTTCTACTTCAATAGAATATTCAATTTGTTCCTGGTCGCCGTCTGAATCCTGTTCATCTTCCTCATAATCTGTTTCATCATCATCCTCAGCATCACCACTACTAACGGAAATATTTGCTGGATTATCGTCCACTTGCGACTCTGTCCTTTGAGCATTATTATCTTCCTGTCCTTCATCATTCTCTTCAATGATTTCAATATCACTGTCCTGACCAACATCGTCTTCAATTATAGTAACCTCGTCATCGTCATTAGAGTTGTTATTTGAACTAACGAGTTTTCCGTCCTTTGGGATACCATGCATGACGTTCCATTCGGCCTGCCTCTTGTCCTCAACTTCTTTCCAATTACGATGCTCAGCATCCTTTTGCCTTTTAACCTTCTCATATTCATCCTCGTATTGCCTATTTTCGGTCTCTAACATTTGTTCTCTTTTACTGTGCGCCATTGCCCAAGCTAGTCCCCAATTTCCATAGTAAGTCTCAAACAATCTTCTGGTAGCGTCAATTTTCAACATCTCGTAGGCCTTGACTATCAATTTATACTAAACAACAAAATCATATTGGTTAGAAATTCCATAAACACGCAACTAATAATAGATTAAAAAGTACTTTTCATCATTTACCTCATCCTCTCTTCCTTTTACGTGATCCGGATGAGTTTCCATCGCCCTTTTGAGATACGCTTTTCGAAGGTTTCCTGATGTACAAGCCACGTTGACCCCAATCATGTTGAATGGATCGTACGGTTTGAAATTCATTTTACCTGTAAATGAAGAAAAAATAGGTAGCATGTCAAATATAAGGTGCAAATTAATAATGCATTAAAACAACTCAAGATCAAATCGGTACCTTTCTTATAACTCATACTGACGGATCTTGAAATAAAAGTCTGTTATTCTTTCTACTTTAGTTAGAGGTTGACTAAACAAATGGTGCGGCTATGGAATGGAACTGGAAATTGTCTGCAACGTGTACCCAGTATACCACGGGAAGGAAAACTGTTAAAAAATTAAAAATGAAAAATGTGATTAGCACACTACTGATTCTACAAAATAATCCAATACCATCTTTGCTAGCTATCATGCTTGTTTTTAATCAATAAAATAACTACTACAATAACGAGATTTCTACACCACAAGACCCACCTGTTGAAAATAAATTTAATACTTGTACAAACAACTAAAGTCGATCATTAAATGAAAATGAACAATATTATACAAGAATAAATTACTTTTGTAGTATTTGGTAAGACCTCGATCACTAATAACACAATTTATAACTACACTGAGCAGCACACACGGCATCACAAAATAAAGACACGAGATCAGAATCAGTAAAAGCAATGCACGGTGGTTGTTTTTTTTCGTTTTTTCCTGACTTGTCGTGAAAGCTTCATAGGGGACAAAGACACTAAAACACAATTAAAGCTTCCGCCACTTTCACCAACCAAACTGGCATCATCAGTAGAAAACAAAGGCTTTGATCTAATGAAAGTCACATGATATTTACTCTCTATGCTTTTGGTATTGTGTTTAAGATATTATCCTATACAGCTTGTACTTACCTCAGGGCAACGGTGAAAATGTTAACCTCAGCTGATGAACTACCTATTAGTATATTCTATAATAAGTCGCAGTACTAGCCTAAATACAAATAAAAGAAGATGAAAATGAAGGCAGCAGACTATTATCTCATATAAAAGTCCCTTTAAAATTTAATCAATCAACAGTGTCAAACAAATCATTCTGTAGAATAGGATTATATGTTTACGTGTTTTCTTTTCCACTTTATTAGAGAACAAGAATTGAAATCATTATGTTTTCTATTCAATTAGACAATAATATATGAGTTTAGTGTTGATATTTATAGGCTTGTCGTGCTACCGAGACTTGGGGACTTTATCAAAAGATATCAAAGCTGTTAATTATTTCAAAAACTTATGGACGCAACTGATAACGGTAATGAAAAATGTTTACAGAAATTAATCAAATGAGGAAATCTGTAAAAACCATAAGTGAAATCTAAACAGTGCAATAGAAGGTTAACTAATACAATTCTAGGTGCACACACAGAGAGCAATGTATGAGAATATAATGCTACAAATTTTACAGATGTAAAAAGAAAATATGATCAAGCATGATGTACTAATATTTCTTAACTAGATTTTAATGACTGCTGTTTTTTGAAACGTTTATTATATCATCCACAGTTAACAGTTAAATACATTGACAAAACATGTCTAAACGACCATTATTCTTACAATTCATTTTCAACTTTTTTACAAATTCTTAGTACGTTACAACAATATTTTTAAAATTACTCACCAATCTCAAACCTATCAATTTCTGCGAAACACTATCAACAGTTTTGTTAATTTATATATATAGTAATTTATAATAATGCACATGGGTTCATTTGATTGTAGCCAAAGAATGCATAATTTTACGATTCCTTTTTTAGGACAAAGTTTCTTACAATAATAATTACTCATCCTAACTTACTGATAATTCTAACAAAGATAAGCAATCAATTCACTTTAATATATGCTTACAAACTACACAAACACAGAAATCATTACAACCTCAACTACACTTGTTTTCATAATTTATCAACCTTTACCCATCATATCATGATGACCAATTCATTTTCCAAGGATCTGTTTAGTTTTTGAACATGAAGCACGTAGAACATGAAGCGCATAGTTGGCTTCTCCTTTGTATCCTAAAAATTTAAAAATGACAATAATGTAGTTAGATTTCTATTCTTCTATATATTCAAAACTAAAGCATATCAAAATGAGAACACCACTACTGGAAATAATTAATTATTACCTTTTGAGCAAATGTTGCAAACAAACTTTCGTTCGTTAGTGTGCTTCAAATTATGAATTCGTTTACCAGATGGAAATTTGAAGCATTGCAAACATTTAAAGCAGAACGTCTTTGTCTTATGATCATCCAGCTTCACTTTTGATGGGAACGTGCGTCCGCAGGAGCTAACATTTCAACAGAAAAACATAAATTATTGTATTGACTTTAAAATATTGTTCCAATAGAAGAAATTATGACAAATATAGATCGTGACTCCTTAGAGTATCAAAGCACATGCAAATAAATTGCGATCACTAATAGCACCAACAAAACGTCGACAAGATAAGAGATCAAAGAATGAACGAGTTTGAATGTAAAAAAGTAATTTTTGATGTCAACATAGAGTATAAAGCTTTAAATTGAAATATGAGACCGCAGAAATAATTAAGATACACCCAACTTCCACTAGCACAGCTACAAAACAGTTCTCAGCACACATAAAGGTTCAAACTTTCATTGACACTAATCAGACTTATTGGATTAAAGAGTACATTTAATTTATCCTATGGGTCGTGAAATGCTTGTTTGGGGACTTTTACTTTTTACCAAGTCTTTTGACTATCTTTTTTCATGTAATTATACAAGGTAAAAACAATGAGACTTTATTACTTCTTACCATCCAAGATCACCTAGTGGAGTCAACCCCTTGAACACCATTCCGTGGATTCCGCAGTGAACTTTTAAATCCTTGTTAGTTTTAAACTCAAGCTTGCAAAGCTTGCAGTAGGGTCCCGAAACCTTTTTAGAGTAACCTGTAGTACCTGCTTCATTTCCCAAGGTCAGTTGACGGGATGACTGCTGAGTCCGTTGTAGCTCGTAGGCTAAGGCGGAAGTAGACGATGACTGTGATTGTAGACCGTCAGCTGAACCACGCTTAGTTTTTTCATCTGGCATAATTACACCTCGTTCAAAAGAGGAAACAACGTCTCCTGATGGAATGTTGCCAAGCTGGCCCTTAGTTGGTTCAGTCTGCTTGATCCTAAAACCTTCATCTGACCTCTGATCTTGAGTGGATGTGATCTTGATAAGCGATGGTAAACATCCTTTGCCGTTTTCACTTGTACTCTGATCCCTGAAAAAACAGAAATCTCTCATTAGCAAATTTCAAATATTAATAATCTAACTACCATGAAGCCTGATATATGTCAATACTACTGCAAGAGCTAGTCGTGAAATATTATTTTGGGGACCTTTATAAGTAAACTGTACCTGGGATTTGGAAACAAATTCTTGCCCATCTGAACACCAAGTGCCAACTTGCTTGTACTAGCTGTTTGTGCATTATTAAATATTGAGGTATGCTTTAAAGCATTTGATGAGGGCGGGGTTACCGTTGAGCCATAGGAAAAAGAAACCCCTCGCTTAGAAGACAATCTTTTATTAGCTAAACGAACTGAGTTTCTGATAACGGGTTGAGCCATTTTCTTATCATTTGCACTGGGTTTCTTTCCTCCAGAATTATCTTGTTCCAATTCTCGTCTTAAACTTTTGACTGACAGAATAATCGGACCTTTTTCATTAGATGTGGTGGTTGAGGTACTACATTCACCTCCGGACGGTCGTTCCATTAATTTTTTAAGATCAACGTTTGGGTCAATTTTTAGTGCTGTCAACAATTCACGGGCGCGTTTCGTAGCCACTTTACTTCCCTTGATTTCAATGGTGGATTCGGGCTCCCCATCTGCCCCTACTTCAATTAGAGCTCCAGTGAACGCTGCAATGTTTTCTACATTACAATTATCCTTTCCCACCACGCGCTGAATCAATTTCCTTGGAATTTTCAATTTTTCCACATTCAGACTTCCGTTGTTGTCGTTACATTCTTCATCAGAATGATATTCTAGCTTGGGTTTGATGTCCGGTTTTACGTCCTCTGTCTCCATTTCCTCCACTTTTACTGCGGTAGCATCTACCATTGTCAAGATTCCTTCCATTGCAATCGTAAATTGCCCAGAACTAGCTAAAAGTAATTTAATATTTACACACGTTTTCAGTATTTTGCCTTTCAAATTATGAATCTATAACCAACATTCTATACAATTAAATCAAATATTAGACAAAATATTTAGACAGGATATTCATCTCAATTTGGAACTGGAATGTAAAACATTGACTAACCGTGACTAATTAGTTAAAATGGTACCTACTAGTCCAATTCACAGAAAAATACAATTTTAAAACAAACTTTATGTCAACTTATCCCGGAAAACTTTTAAAACTTTGCAATTCACTTGATTCTAAATTTACTACTAATTTAAGTAGATTAAACGGAAATGATTGTTTGATATGAAGCGTTTAGAAACAAAAGCTAAAAACTAGAAAGAGAAGCAGCGATACTTAAAGGCTGAAGTGAAGCTTGAAATATAAAGCTCTTAAAACAAAACGATCAGTGTGTTGCGCAGAATAATATAAGTAACGAAACGATACGTTCATACAAGTTTATAAAATTATGCGGCGTGCTTTCCCTTTTACATTTCCCGGCAAGGAAGAAAAAAGCTGTGGGGACTTTGCCTAAAATATAATAATAAATTTGCACTCTACCACTTAGATAATGCACTTTTGCAAATGCTATAGATAGCATCAGTCTGTGTTTGCCGTAACTTACGTGCATTTTCTATACGATAGCAATCCCAGTTCTGTTACGTAAATACACCATTATTATTATCAACGAACTGGATCCTTTAACTTGTTCCACTGATGCATTAATCGATGATGATGATCGATTAAAACAACACAATTTACTATACTGGAGAGGCTATAAAAAGGATAATGAATCGTATAATCTACAGTTGAATGGTGAAATATTCTGTAAAATATGCCACATAACATAACAAAATAAGTAATACAATTTTAATCGCCAACAAGAATAACATAAAATTGGCGAAAATAATTCTGATACTCAAATGCGGCAATTTCACAGAAAATCATAAACGCTACAAACTTGTAATCCAACGTTTATTGGGCACGTTAACGTAAAGGAATAATAACAACTGCAGCAGTGGAAACCTATCCCAGCATTATCCTTTAAACTTTACCCATCCTCCTTGATAACCTGACAATTATCATGACCAAAAGATTTAAAATGCATCGTGGTAGTAAAAACCTGTATTCAAAGAAAAAGTAGTAAAATTTTATTGAAATGAATAGAGTCATCAACACACCAATTTTTAAAACATAAACGGGTCATAATTCTGAAACAAACGTTAGTAATTCTTACTAGAAAACACATCAACAAGATTTGTATACAAACTAGGGGATCAGTAAAGACAGTAGTAACCAACATATTGGATTAGTTAGTGATTGTACAAAAATTTAAATTACACATCAAGTAATCATAATAATAATAGGTTTTAACATAAATCCTTACTTCATGTGCCTACATCATTACCGTTTCTTTACAATTTGTCAGCAATAGAAACAGTTGACTAGAATGAAAATGCAACCATTACTTATCGGAAATGACTTTGAGGAAACAACATAATAAATTTCTTTGCCCACTACTTTAAAAATGCTTTCATGTCGTGGAATGATCCTTGGGGACTTCAAAACGCTTTAAAACAATGGAATATGCAGTAACTTTCAGAAATCCCTCTGAGAATGTCTGACAAAAACTTTCTTTACTACTCTTAAAAGTAAACATTAAAATTTTTCATATGTCAATCGTTATCCTTTCCCTTGGTTATCCTTGTAACTCCTCATTGGTTACAGAAATGGTTTCACAAGGAGCTAAATAATGTTACAGCGTAATTTTTGCATAACGTTTTGAACAAGCACTGCCAATTTATAGTTGTCTAATACTCTTTCAAGATTTTGAAAGATTAATAGCTTTTTCTCCTTGAGAATTCTCCATATGCTCATGATTAGCAGAAACTGTACCAGACAAAGTCGGGAAAGTATTCTCCTCTTGACATGATATTACTAAGCAAGTTAATTTTCTGGCTTAACGTATTAACGGCAGTTTATGGTGTCGTCGGTTTCCAACATAAAATAAGTTGCTAAAAGATGAACTTTTAGCAACTTGAACCTTTTGCTCAGAAATTTGTTGAGAAATTAGCTGCTTCCATATCCCAGATCAGTTGAGCAAGAACGCGATCATCACCCCGTGATAACAATTCTTTCTGCCGACGCCACAAATTTGTTAGCTGCTTAGATTATATAATCAACCATTTACTGGAGGCTCCTCTACGAGAATTGTTGGTCAAGTCTCAAGATCTCAAGGTGACGGAATCGGTGTCAGTCTGAAGGTTATCAGTCAAGAAGAGTGAAACCTCATCGTTATTAGTATTGATATCAACTTTGTCGGAATGATATTGATGATTTCGATGCAACGCATCTTCAGTCTTGTTAGTAAAAGTATCATATGTGTGCAGTCTGATTATGTTACGGTTGCCTCCTCCTTTTCTTAGTTCTCGTTCCGAGGAAGGGTAGATATCGGACGACTCCATGTTATTGACCATATTAAAATTATGATAGCGGGTCCTAGTGTCAATTAAGCCGATTACCATGATGAATGCAACCACGAGGGCTCCGGCTGTTTTTGCAGATCGTTTGAGGTAGCAGCGCGTCATGGTCAAATGCACGAAAGCCACAAAAGCTGTAAAGTAAGTACCAAGAAGTGACCAAACGTCTCGATTCTACTCTGTTGAGGGTAACTGTGACTCAATTCATTTTTCTTCCCACTACTAAACAGTATTTTTTAAACTACTCAATTCAGATGGTTCGAAATCGCAGTTTGAGTTTAGCTACGCACATACATTCTTTAGTATTTGAACTAAATTATTTGCGCACGATATTAACCCTTAGTTACCCTAAAAA
>JAANSP010000648.1:0-19535 GCA_036850745.1 Homidia socia | reverse complement strand
ATATTACACAAGGGGTAATGACTGTTTGCTTCTTTTGGTTTCTGTATTTGGTTGTTTTCTCTGTGGATTATTAACAATGAAAGCTCACTTTTCCTTCCTTGTTCTCTGCTTTTTTCTCTTCCAAGTCTTTTATATTTATCATTAAAAAAGTAAAAGTTACGGTTGATAAATTTTGTACTCACTCTGAGCTTGAACACTCTGTTTACGATTTTATGCTTGTGATGATGATCAGAAACGGGTTGGTATTATTGTGAGTATATTGCTGGCTGTTTCTTGAGAACACTCTCGACCCCCAGGCTCTTCTTGTCCATCCTACTCTAGATTTATACTGTACAATAATGCAAGCACGCTTGCACTGGGTGTACAAAAGACATCTCGCTATGCTAGAAAGATAAAGTTGATTAGCCCCAAAGAAAGAAAATGACAATTTCAAAATTTTGTACTGTCAACATTTTAGGAGTCACTGTGCCCTTCAGTCAGTTGAGAATGACTTTTTGTTTTGAATTTACCTATTTAATTTCAGATGTCATATACTACTTAGCTTTTTAGATTGGATAATTTGATTTTTTTAATTTTAATTTTTTTACGTACTGCTTCAACTTGATGTTTAGTAAAGTTGTCCGTCTGTCTCACATTAATAGAAGGCTCTAATCACATATAGACATTGGGAATAAAATTGGGAAGTACCAAAAAATGGTTTCAACGATACTTTTTTACTTTTCATGTACAGTTTTTAAAAATTCAAAAAGAACAATGCAATATTAGTAAAAAAAACATTGCTTCGCTACTTTTATGCTATTTGTTTGCAGGGTTTGTTGTATGCTGGGTACATACGTGCATCTGGGTACTTGTACGGTACTTGATTCTTGATGAAAATGTATATTGTATCATCATGTTTACACATTGTGGCATAGGTGTAATCTTCAAAGTTGCTATTTTTCCTTTTATTCTCCCTATATCACCATGTGTTTTTTTCTGTTATCGCTTGATCTTCGTCGATATTTGCTTTGTTGTTCAGTTCACGCAGCAATGAATGAAAGGGATGAGTCCCTTTGTTGTTCTGCTTTGCTTGGAAATATGTGTGATGTGAGTGGGCAAAAATACAGTAGAGTGCTTATTTATAGACGTGTGACCAAGTCCAAGTAAGCGGTGCGTTGGTGGTATAAGAGTTCCGTATGTAATAAGACTGTGCAAAAAAATAAAAATGAGTACTCTTGTCTTGCTACCAATATTGTTTCTCACATTTAAAATGATGGTGGCATCATGTCCGAAAACAGAGGGAGGAAAAAAGAGAAAGATGCATTTTCAGATGTAGGCGAGGAGAAAAGAGAAGAGAAAACACCAAACAGCCATTTCCTCTTTTTCTTGGTATCTTTTTTTGGTACAATACTGTCGTCATTATCATCCCTTTTTCTCTTTGTTCCCTGTATAAACAGATGATGAGCACGTAGTTTCGGAAAATATAAGACGATGATCACAATGTTGATGGTAGTAGTAGTAGTAGTAGCAGACCACGCTACAACTGTTTTATCTTCTGCTGACGGAAAAGTGAGTGAAGCGGAAGATAACATGTCGGAAAACAACTGGCACTACCCACAATAAGTGTACCAGCTGAGGTTATCCATAAAATGATGAGAATAGATTTGGAGGCACCATGGGAAAAAGTTTTACGTTTTTACACTCTCACTCACTCAATCTTTCATCGAAAATTAAGCTGAATGACCGTGCTTATGGCTCCTGCTTTATGAATGAGCTGAATAAGTGAACGATACGGCATATCCATCCAATGGGGTTTGGGTGCTTGCTCAGACACACGTCATTAAATAAAGAGAAAGGAAAGAGACTATATGTAGGTCTACTTGTTAATGTACACGAACGGTTTTCTTCCACTCTCTGATTCCCTGCCCGTCTTATAAAACGTGTGGAAGTCTGTCTATAACTATTATCATCATGGTAAAATGACTCTCGAGCTCAACATATCTTATTACCCCGATGTTTGCAATTACATTTAAATATTTATCTAGACGTAAAAGAAAGAAATAAAAAGTAGTTTTTACTAAAGGAATGAATACTCATTCTCAAGGACTTTCTTTCTCCCTCCATTCTCTTATATCTAGTTTGCACTAATTTTTTTCTGTTAATCTTGCAAGTTTGTGTACCATCTCTTAAAATCAGCTGCTTTTAGTAGTTTCCATCCACTAACAAGTAAGTGTATATTGGCTAATTGAAGTCATGGCCGGCTCCCAGAAGAGTTGATGACAGAGACAAATAAGCGGATACAGTGTTTCGTTGTGGACTCCAGTGGAGTCCAAAGTGATAATGGCACCAGTCAGTCAAGCATTATTTGCTATTGCAATTAGGAAAGTACATTGGAACTACGAATGAAAAGTTTTCATGCATTCTCTTTGTTCATCCTAATTCTGAGAAATGAAATTCACGAAGAACTGCATGGCGCATAATAAAGTACACAGCGTGAATCAACGGCTCAAAATGTTAATCTGAATGTTCTACAAAGAAGCCAACCAGTCAACCAGCCTCAAAGTACAAGTTTGTCAAGCTCACGACATTCAATTTAAGACGGCCTCTTTTTTACAAATTACAAAAGGACGTAAGCAAATGAAAAAATGTATGTCACTCTGCCTTAATGCGCTATGCAAAAACCATTTAATGTAGTAGTTTGGTAATGGAAGCAAGTATACCAAGCTAGTTCCAAACTAATGAATAATGACTATCCCCCTCCGCAACTATTTTTACTTCCGGGACAAGTTTCCATTAATAATGTTTTATGCTTCAATGAGCGTACGCCACAACATCCTGGATTCTTCTGTCTTTTCATAGTCATGTCATAATAATACTGCTCTTCGTTTGCATTGTATTGTAATCACCATAATAATAATAGTATTTATGGCTTATTGTGAGATGCATACGCTTTTAAAGTTTTAGAGAGTATGTAGTACGTGCATTGTTTTAGGGGCACTCGTAGAAAATGATTCCACCTTACGCCTCGACAATCTAGTTCAGTCAGACTCAACATCCTGCAATTTTGAAAATGACTGATTATACGTCTCAATACACAACGTAAATGTGCATACTCATCAAGATGATGTATGTAGCTATGCATTGTTTGTATTCAGTTTTTAATTTATACAATCTGTAACACAGAGCATGAATGGCAACGGAAAGCTATTTAACAAATACTTCATTAAGAGAGGGTATTATTCGAATACTTGCATTCGGCCAACTGTCTGTTTAAATACATGAGCTTTCTTAAACGCTTTTAAATGCAACAAATTCGAGAAATTTAAATTACAGTTTCTGTTAAATGACATTGATCAGTTTTCCGCGCAGCCATGAGTCAAATCGTCGCAGACTTGACTTAAGTGTTCGTTTGTAAAATTCAAGTGCAACTCAGTTAAACCCAGTTCAAAAAAGTACCCAGTACTATCAAACAATTCCATCAAATAATTGAAAGTTAAAAATACAATTTGCATTCAAAACAAGTTTAAATGTAGTTTCCTGATTGCTGTTTATCTGTATCATGTTTTGTTTGTTCGATTTATTGCTGCTTCACTTCCGATCCAGGGATTAGCTATAGGTACCATTATGAAAGCACAAGCAAAGTCACAATGAAAGAAAATACATCCCAACTTTTGAACGCCTGCCAAGATCTATAGAGAAAGTGCGGAAGTAGACGAGACAATAAAACATTTGAAAAGAAGTTGTTTATAGACATGGTTGAAAAATTTTCATATGTCACTCAATGCCAACAAACGTCAGGAAGATTTGATTGTGTAACTTTATTTGATTTCCAACAAAAGAGCAAGCGTCAGATCACAATAATAATTGGAAATTTAATGTTGTATGCGAAAAACTCATCAAGATGCTGTTGTTGTCTTCAGAACGAATGCGTTTCTCTTGTATTTATCAGAACCCACAAACTGCTTATTAAAAAAAATTAAAATCACACTCTCAATCCCAAACACAGTCAATGTACTCTCTAAGAAAATAAAATCAGCTAAATATTTGCTCTTTTTGTGGCTACAACCACAATGCCGGACACTTTTCTGTTGATGAAATAAATGCATAAACTAAAAATAAAATACCAATAAAAATATTTATATTACTTTATTTAATTACTGATATATACTTTTATGCCTGCCTGTTAACTCTAATGTTATTGACACTCGAGATGTACTCACTCCAGCATATTGTTCATTTCATTTCTGTTGGAATAAAAATGACAAGAGAACTTACTCTAGTCACTAGTGAGTTCTATTGTACTTCAAAGAAGGCTGATATAAAATTTGATGGAAAAGTGGCCTCTAAATTAATATTGCATGGGGACAACTTGCTTTTACGGTTAGGGAGTTTGGCATTCCAAGTACTGCTACGTCTCTAATGATAATAATAATAATATTAATAATACTAATAGTAGTAGGAGTTTTACTAGTTGTCATTGACTTAAGAGCTATATATATGAGTACAATTTATAAATAGCATAGTGCTTACATAGTTTGCGTCTTTGTGGAATCCTCTTTAATCATTTTCTCTATAGCCCTTAAAGCCTCTTGTGAGCGTTGTCGCTATTTTCCCATCATCAGCTCCATCCAACTTTTGGTTTCAAATGTACAAATGCTCTCATAGAGTTTGTTCATCTTGATCTGATGACGATGACGACGATAAGAACGACAGAATGTCTACCACTATCACTACATGTTTCCGTCAGACAATTATGCTTTCACTTTTACGCCGCGTCAATAATGATCGTGTACATTAGCTAGTGATGATTCTGGTGAGATTCTGAAATGGGGAATTGAGGACATTTTGCTTTTTGTTTGCATCTCTTAAACAGAATGCTTCTCGGCTTAAAAGGTTCACTCACCACTGTCGAATATTGAAGGTTAACTGCTTGGATGAGAAAATAGAGGAGATGCATAACATGACTGCATTAAGATGTCGTATTCCAGAGAAACGGGAGTGGGTTTTTAGAAAGGGGGTAATGCACCAACTCTATCAAGATAGCGCATAATATGGTGAAAGGGAACCTATACTATAAAAATTAAATCGCATGCAAACATATTTTACAGTACGCTATTTTCATTACAAATAGTCGTCATTGCAAAAGAACCCCAATATAATAATGGCGTTACCCTGAATAGAGATATGTCGTTGTGTTAATGCGATATGGAATTGTAGGAAAAAAGAGAAAAAAACATCAGTAGATGGAGAGGAGAAGAGAAAGCAGAGGATTACTAAAATGTTCATTTTGCCATCATGTACTGTGATAAAACTCTTTCATGGGTTGGAACTGTACAAGGAATGAAAATATGTAGCACTAAAATACAATCAAATGATAAGCCTAGTTTATATAAATGTCCCGATTTATCATACGGGTAATTCCAAACGCGTGCGCTGTGGAGAAGGTAATTATGGATTATGCAAGTACACTGGTACACGACGTCTATGAAGTTCTCAGTGAATTCCCTTTCACAAAGTGCATAAAATGGTAAAAGCCATATCATGATAATGTAGACTTGATCATCTACAAAGTGATAATGATTAGGCGAATCAGAAAATAATATGGAGTGAGTTATATCGGCGTTGTGATGCTGGCTTGTATTGGTGGTGATAGTAGTATTAATGGCGGCGAAGGTATTGTTTTATGTGCGTACGTGATTATCTTTCCTTTGCCAACTAGTAGTTTGCCGTAAGCTGTAATATTCTAAAAACCATTTTGGACTGATATAAGGTGACATTGTCAACCTATGTTAAAGATGAAAATAATGTGATGATGATGACACTTAGGACCGGGTACTGCGGAAGTTCTACGAGGATGTCGCTGATAAAAGTAACTTGCCAATAATAGTTTACTCGGTGCCAGTAAACACAAGTTTGGACCTGAGCGCATCCTTGGTCACAGCCCTTGCAGAGCATCCGAATATTATTGGATTAAAAGACAGTGGTGGCGACGTAAGTACTTTTATTGATTTCAACGCTCCATTATACTCGCTATATTTGTATAATAATGTACGCTCATGATTCATGAATGTATTTTCGTACGCGTTTAATATAACTGGTTTCCATACATCAGGTAAACATAATTTTTCATATATAAATAAGCATTGTTGTAGAATTGAACATAAAAAGTAGGCATTTATATTAAGTTTTTTTACAATACTGGCAAAGGTAAAATGTATGGCATTCAATAAACATGCACCTACGTTACAGTAAGATCGTCATAGCGAGAATGTGGAGTGCTTTGTTATGTCGGTAGTTATAGTTCGAAGAAAAGCTACCAACGACTATGCGAATATTACCACGCTGTCTATTATCTATATAAAATGATAATGAAGCACTTTAATAATTCACTTTGCCAGGAAGGGTGAAAGTAGCTCTGACACGACATCATTACTGTTTTATCTTACAAAAATAAATTCTTGGTGGCCTTCTAAGTTGCATGCACATGTGTAGTTTGCACGGTACTTGCGTTGTTACTACTTTTACGTACGTTTTATTTTATTTATTGCTGTGTTGTGTGGGACTGTTTATGTATTATTATAAATTGATTTTTATATGATACGTGAGTGGGTTTATTGGGGACAGGTGGAAAGTGTGACTATGTACTTAAAAAGCTCATTGCTTTGTAAAGTTGCTAAAAGTAAAAGCGCGTCTCTTTAATAGGTAAAAGATTAAGTACGCAACACAGTTATTACTACTATTGGTAGCATTTAGCAGTTGTTCTTAAAATCTATTGCAGCTAAAATGTTTATTTAGAAGAGACGCTTGGTACCATTCAACAATTCTATTTTGCCAAAAAAAATAGACGAGTCAAGAAGTTTCTCCTACAAATTTCAGAAAATTCTGATGTACGATACTCAAAAAAACATTCTTAGTAATATTTTGTTTTAAAGCACTCACCAATTCGAAGTGAAACACATACAATGCCAACTTTTCCGTATTCCTCACAATGCTTTTTTACGTAAAATACCAAAGAATCTCGGATGGCAAAGCGAAATAGCAGGTAATCTACCGTGCCGTGCATCCATGCATGTACCAGGAATTCAAAATGGTTGAGCAAAACTGCATCCAAACACGGACATTGAGCATCATGTTGTGGTCGTAGTTTTAAAAGATCTTGGAGTCTAATAACCGTTACATAAACTTTAAGTGTTGAAAGCATATGTGCCGTTTATATATGATCTTCACTTCAACTACTACTTTTATCTTAGGAATTGAGTTGTAAACTTTAAACTTTAGGATTTAATTATCATGTGGAATTGAAAATACTAACGATGCGCGTAACAACATTTTGGCTAATGCAAAAGAGAACCCGGAAGTGCTCATTTTAAAGTTTACACTATGAGAGGGATCCTGATGTGAATGTTTATTTAAACTACTTGTGTTGGTAAAAGCAAAAGAAAGTTATTGCAGTAGGTTAATTTGTAAAAAAAAGAACTTTTAAAAAGCAGTCAAACATCTGCATCGTTATTTTAAGACAAGCCAGATTTTAAAAAAATATGATTTTGTATTTAAAGAGCTATCCTGGAATTTTGAAACACTACATATTGTTCCCCAGACATTCCAAAAAATTGAGATTTCTGATTTGACAAAATTCTGAATCAGAAAATTTAAGTCAAGTCTGCTTTTTTCTGTGTTCAACTGCTATTTAGTGTTGCACATCTAATTATTTAATATATTAAATGCAACATTGCATTGAAAAAAGCAAGAATCTGCGGTAACACCATTTCATTATTCAATACATTGTCAAAAGATCAATAGCAAGCAATCAACATTGCTATAGGAGTCAGTAGCAAAACCCATGATGCATAAAATAAATTTCATACAGGCTTTCCTAATTGTTTGAACACAGCAAAAATATTCAAAAAGATAGGTTCATGTATGTGGAAAAAGTTGGCAAGAATAATAATAAAATGGTAAAAAAAAATTAAGAAAATTACCTTTAAAAGTGCAGCCATCTGATTTAGAGCGTGACTAATTGACATGACTTACAAACTGAAAGTAGTTTCCAGAATGAAATAAGGAAAGTAGAAGAAGGCAAGTCTTGCATAAAACTGACAGAACATATGAATCCATTGAAGATAAAAGCAAACAGCTTTCGTGAAAAACATTCAGAAATTATATTACGCCTAATATTTTGAATTTTACCCTTTCTGCTACTTGTTTGAGTTAAGTATACCTACTCATAATATTAGTTTACTCATAAAGCGAACGGTTCAAAGAATAAAAGTACACTGTCATTATAAATATTATTCAATAAAATGTAATTTGGGAGCAACTTTTCCGAAGGTGATCGTACATTTCAACAAACACTTGAAGAAGCTGCCATCCTCTATCAATATTTATTAGGTAACGTGAGTCGTTACACATGGATTCACTTCATTTTCTAAAAAGGATTTTCTTGTACTGCGTGTACACTTTGTTGGTACTGATATATCCGTTTATGCTTTAAAATTATCTCTTAGAAATAAAGATAAACTCATCGACAGTAGCCTCAAAGGAAATCATTTTATAAAAGTTTGTATCACGCTCAAACAATTTTGTTGATTGTAAAAAGTTTTTTTTATATAAAAAATTAGTCCAAGAAAAACAAAATGCAAAGAAAAAATTCTTCCTTCGTTTTAAAAATACTTTTGTTTCAGTTTTTTAAAACATACTTTCCCACTTTCTATTATCTTTAGATCACGAAAATTTCGGACATTGTGTACAATACGCCAAAAGACTTCCAGGTTCTGGCTGGATCTGCTGGTTTTTTGCTTCCAGCTCTCCTAATGGGTAAGTTATTACAGATCGTTAAATTAATTTATTTACTACCTAGTTAAACCATTGTAGAGGAAGATATAAACAACTAAATGTAGCCATAAAAAGTTCCTTCGGATAGTAGGTGTCTTGTACAGCTAAGGCTGGCAAAACGACTTTTTTATTGCTTTGCATAACTCGCGTTCGTTTCTTGTTTCAGAAAACAAACTCTTGTAAAAAAAATTCTTGTACAGCTAAGGCAAAACGACTTTTTTATTGCTTTGCATAACTCGCGTTCGTTTCTTGTTTCAGAAAACAAACTCTTGTAAAAAAAATTTGCTTGCAACACAGCTAAACCTACTACTGTATCTTGTCCTCTCGTTTAAAATTAGCAGGAATGGTTTGACTGCTACCACCTGAGAGTAATTAACGTTAACAATGTTCTACAAGGCACAACGATTATTGTAAAGCATTAGGGTATAATGTGAGGACAAAAAGACTTCAAACTAAATTATGTTAGTTAACAAGAGAATAGTATGGAATTTTAAAAGTGCCCTGCGCCTCTAAGACAACAAATTATTATGATGATGAAACACACGCTCCAACTAACTAACTATACATAATAAGTACTTTCTCTATATGTACGGTTTCTTCCCTGTAGGCTGTGTCGGGGGAATCGCTGCCCTCGCCAATGTTTTAGGAGAACAAGTGTGCAAGTTGTACAAACTTTTCCAAGCGAACGAAATCAAGGAGGCTGTATCTTTGCAGCAGACGTTAATCCCTCCGAATTACTCGGTAAGTTTGCAAAACAGACTCTCCCTCCCTCCAATAAATCTCATGATTCGCAGTCTTCCTGTCGTCGTGGTTCGCACCAAATAACAACATAATCCTGATTAAAATAATGGAACGAGCAGGTGAAATAATCATCCCGACACGTAATAATAAGTAAGTTGAGGAGAGAGAGAAAAAAGCCTGTGTTGTTATTATTGGAAGAGTTGTTCTTCCTTTTCGTTGTTTCAGTCAGCCTGTAAAGTTTTTGCGTATATTATTTACAAGAGGACGTAAACTTTTTTCGTCTTGTGTGTTTTCTATGTGGGAACAACTAGGTCACGAGGAAATTTGGAGTTGCAGGATTAAAGGCTTCCATGGATGCCAAAGACGGTCTTTACGGGGGACCATGTCGAGCGCCACTACTTCCGCTAAACAAGGAGGAGCAAGACGCAGTCTTGCAAACCTTTGACAAGAACGGATATCGGTTGAGTAGGTAGAGTTCACGTGTTTGATCTATGGTAATTAATGATGTGTCAAATGAACGTAATATATATTTTGATGCGTACGTGACATGAGTGCAATAAACTGGGAATTACAGCTAATACCATGTTATAACATTGGGTATAAATTAATAACCTTAATGCATGTTAGCTTTTTATTCGTCTGGCAACATGCATACTATGTAATCGAGAAGACGCAACCAATATTTCAAAATTATTTTAATGACAGCGAGAACTATTTTTTAGCTAATACCATGTTATAACATTGGGTATAAATTAATAACCTTAATTAATGTTAGTTTTTTATTCGTCTGGCAACATGCATACTATGTAATCGAGAAGACGCAACCAATATTTCAAAATTATTTTAATGACAGCGAGAACTATTTTTGGATTGTTGCCTTTTCCCTAAAATATAAACAGCTATAAACCAAGGTTTCGATACTATTGCGTCAAAGTCATGCTATATAATCCTCCTCATTTCAGCAGCAAAAACTAGCTTTGTTCGTCTCTGCAAAAAATTGTTTCTCGGCCACACAATCTCACAATATCCCAATGAGTCTGACTGGAGATGTGGATCCAGAACGATAATAATAAAATCGGATTTTTTTATTAAGAAATGAGAATACTCTCCTTGAAATAAGGTCAAATATTACTGTTGCTGTTTTTGACAATTTTGCCCATCTGTCAGGGTAACGTGGTGTCAGTAAAAATCCAACGAGTCTGATTGCTTTCTCTGTTCTCAAACTGATTTGCTGTTACGCCTAATCTCAAGCAGATACCAAAACTCGATCTTCTCTTCTACGTTTTTTTTTCAGCTTTTTTAGCTATCATCTTTATTCACATGTGTAACAATAATCTATAAACAACGTTCCATGTATTGATTTATTTAGCAAACTAGTACATACTGTGCATAACTTCCATTCCCACATTATGTCAACACTGCAAGAAATATTTCAAGAAAAACAAAGTAATATTATTTACACAATGAAAATATTGATGGTCAACCAACAGCCAGCAAAAAACGGAATATGGATAAACAAGTAAATCTTTCAAGACATTTGTAAATAGTTCATTTTTTATGATCAAATAGCGAGATCCATCAAGCAAACAATATCGTCTACATATCCAAATAAGAAACAAACTATGCATATATGCTATTTCATGTCTTTTCTAAGTTACCCCCACATTTCCAAGTTTCGACTGGTTAAATACACTTGTATTCCTTCTCTGGCCTCTAAGGCATTTTTATTACTTTTTTACATCTAATATGAACTACATTTCCCAACTATTGTCCACAAGTATTTCCACGGATGGCCTTAAAAAGTAACGTTTTCTTGGTATCCAACTTGTATGGAATTTCTGTATGTCCCATACGGTACGTCGATAACAGGTACGTAGGAAAATAAATATTGACATTTGAATATCCGGATGCATAATAAGTAAACTTTTGATACATCACACAAAAATCACATAATGATTATGTTCATAACCTGTTGTTTGCATTGCTTAAGTGTCAGTTTTTGATCGTCGTTGTCTGCAAAAAAATTGGCGCCTATTCTTTTAGCCTGCTTTAGTAACCAACCAAACAGATTGCAGTATATAGATCAACAAAACTGGCAAGAAACCATTGATTCATGTTCTACACTTTTAATGCAAGTTAAATCTCTGAGAATATGGCAAAGAGCTGGATAAATATATGTTACTCCTGGAAACTGTTTATTATTTCCCAATCTGTCTGTTCATTCTACCTAAAGTTGTGAGGAAAACAAATAAAATTAACAGAAAAGTAATAATCAAACAGGCAAGTTAAACTCAAACAAAAAAGTAATCTTATTAATCATAGGGAGATCATCTTTTAAATAAATATCAACCAAGTTTATTTATGAATGCCACAAAACGAACAAGGTTGTGCTACTGGCTGTCTACATTCCATTGTACTGCGTATCAATTATGTTTTAGGATAGTGTAGTATGGTAGCAATGTGATGAGTAGGAACGCAAAATGTTGAAGGCGAAATAATAAATAGTTCAATGTTGATTAATGATGATGCTTTGTACAAACACCGAGAAATGATAAGTATCAAATGGGCTGTACTGCTGTTTAGCTTAGGGATTGGGGTAACTTGCTATTTTATTCTTTTTTTCTAAAAATTTTCGTGATGACCAAAATGTTTGGCAAAAATTGAATTATGAATACATCTAAATGGTAAATACATATTGTACAAGCATGCATAATAATAATAATAACTATCAAGCTGCTCTTGCCATGTTAACAATTCAGCATCAAGAACACGGCCTTCAAAAGAAAAGAGCTATTGATTTTTAGAGTCAACAAAAGGAATAAGACGAAGGAAGAGTGTCATTTCCAATGTAGCAAAATTGTGTGGTTTTTGCATTCGAATAGAATATATGTAAACAAGTACCTACAGTGCAAGTGCCTACTTTGAAAAGTTTTTGCAAAAAAAGACAGACATCATAATTCACTAGCAAAACTCAACTCATCATTGTCGTTATAAACTATGCAGTCAAAACACGAGACACTCCTTTTACCTCTTTTTGACTAGTGGCGGTGGTGACGGCGATGATGGTTAGACGCTAGAAAATTGAAACTCAAATTCACTCCGCACACTTATGGAATGTTATTAAAAGGATGTAAGAGCAGCTGAACCTTTTCCTCCATCTTTTCTCATCATCTTTCTCATCATTGTAAAGTGCAGTATTTATGTGTGGGCTGCCTCAGTGCATTTGTCTCATTTACTCTTTTCTCACTATCTTTCTCGTGCTCTTCTTACTCATTCTTCAAAATACGTGTTTTTTGTAGAAAAAAGCTGCTTATACGATTTGAGTACAAAAATAAATGGGGTTTAAAAGTACGTGTATATCCGTACATTAAAGAGCAAAAGGTTCATGAAACAAATAAAAAGGGAATCGAGAAAAAGGGGAGATTCAGACAAGCACAGATCCATATTCCCGACCCTTTTTGTCTATGACGACATCGAACTCTCATTTGACAGATATTCCCGTCAAGCGTGCCGAGAAGTGTGAACAAATTTCCAAACAAATATATCAGCTAAAGTATTAAAAAATGTAAGTGGTACATAGGGACAAACAAATAAAAATGAGCGGTGACAGTCATTTCTTGAAAGGAAATGTGAAATTTTGTTTGAAAATCGCCTATATTATGCGTATGCTTGTTTCAGAATATTATGTGTGTACGTTTACATTTTTTCGTTGAAGAATGTACAAACTACTAGACTACTTAATAGTCAAGTTTTAAAGCACTGTGGAGTGCGAATTACAGTAAGCTACAGCATGCGTTAACGTGAAGAGAGAATGTTGCAAGTAAACGGTGAGTGATGCCGAGTTTTATGGTTATGATGACAGACTGGTTTCTTGCGCTTGTCACGTACTACTCTAGTGCGCGACGTGATGCACCATGTAACAGCTAATAATTCCAATAACACTGTAAACAATATAATCTTGGAGGCATTTCAGTGTGAGAAGCAAAAGCAGTGCACGTGTAACGTGTCGTCGGCGGTGTTATTCAAAACTTAAAATATTCAAACACAGAGTCGCAAAGTGTTACACTTACTCCATATTATGGTTGTTTGTTTCAATGTAAACAAGACAAAAAATGCGATATTTGTGTAAAAAGTATTTAAAGAATAATTTTGCCTGATTTTTCGACGTAACTTGTGACCCTGTCTAATAACTTAATAATAACAACAACAACATTGATTCTGCCAAACACGCCCACAAACATTACCTTTCCAGCTTTTTCGAAAATTAAAAAATAAGGTTGATGCTCACATACCGGTCGTCCAATCCGGTATTTATATGTGAGAAACCTGCTGTGTCACAAGCAGTAGCAAGCGATGTCCTTGACTTTTTCATGGTCATCATTTTTTGTCGTTTTTGTTCAGCCATGTATGGTTCATAAATAGGAAAGCAAGAGAATATGAATAGGCATAAACATTTACTAGCTAAGTAGCGATTTCAACTTGCCCCAGTTTTGACGCACTGCCGAATAAAAAGATCTATCGCCGTGCTTATTATTACGTAGCTGAAGAAAACGGCTGGTTGTTTTGACTTAATCATTAACCATTTTCCATGCCCGAGTGCCTCTCACGAGAACTGCTTGCCAGGCATGGAAAAATTTCCATGCAATCCCAGTTTACGAAAATAAGTTCGAAAGGAAAGGAAAAAAGTGAAAGTAAAGAAACACTAACTAACGCAAATAGACAATTTCCTAATGTCCCAGGAAATCTAGGTAAGAAATCTGGTAAGTTTTTCCATGCTTGCTTTGGAAACGCTTTGATAATTTTTTCAGTAAATTTTCTATAGTTTATTTATCGGTCCAGGGTCAGAAGCATACAGAATTTAAATCGAATTGGTCAAGGGGAACCGTTAGCGACGTTACGATTTCGATTTATTTCCCATTGTAGCTTATGTCAAGTAGCATATCGTTTAAGAGGTCTTTAATCATTGCGCATATGGTCGAAATATTTTTTCAGTTAAACGTCACGGTTCCGACTATTTTAAATGTAAAAACAAACTAAATTACCGTCGATAACCTCTTCTAACCTTAATTTAACAAAAGCACTGCAATATATAAAGTTTATAACGGCCATAATTACTATACAATATGAAACATCAATATTGTTGTATATAAACTTTTCAGCTACGTATTTATAACTCCTGTATAGCACATATTTTTGTTTTTATGTTCCCGATTGCATTAGTTAATGTGAAAAAATCACGGGTATTACTTATTTGTCAAATTCAAGTGTGCCCAGGATGTTTATAAATAAGTACATGTACTTAAGGAACACCACAAGGAAAAGAACCCAGTTTCTTAAGAAGTCTGATGGAAAATCCAGTTGAGTCCAGATATCATTCTGAATAAAGACAATGACTACTTTTACTTAAAAACTTGCCAAAGCCATTGATCTTTCCATCGCCATCATTGTCGCAATAGTAGTTTGGCATTGCCATTTTGTACACGCAATCTGTCGAAAAAACTCAGTCACACAGTTGGTGGTAGTGGTGGTGTCGTTGCATACATTGACAACTGTGTGTGTGTGTGTTCATAACGGACAACACACAGAATGTACATACACTTTTTCATGTTCACTCCATATATGTTCGCCTCGTAAAGAGAAAACATTGGCTTATGTGTATGACTGTGTCTGTTTTGTATATGCGTTGTTGTTGGCGGAACAGAACAGAAGACTATTGAACAGCCAAGTGCAGAATATTTAACAAGTGCACGATACAGTCTTGGTAGCAGTGGTTATCCATCCCACTTGATATGTACGTTTGTGTGCTTGCCACATCTGCTTTTCCCTGCTTTCCCCAAAACTTTTGTAAGTCGAGATTTTGGGATGTTGGACTTCATTCGGTGATCAGACTGTGCCGAAACAGGAATACCAGAAAACAGCCAGAAGAAGAACACTTGTGGGCTACTTGAGAAAATATTAGTACTCCTACGCAAGGAAACTTGTCTGCTTTATAAAGACCCATTGCTGTAATATTCTCTCGTTTCCACCAAAACTATCATTTCTAATTACAGCTTTCTCTTTCTTTTACCATTGTTCTTGGCTACTTGTTCGAGTGAGAGGCCGTCCAAAGTTTGCGCAAACACTATAGAATGGCTGACGGACGTTGTTGCTTTGACTATTTCTGTTATGGCAAGTGCATATAGACGAGGTGGTTGTTGTTGTCCTACACGCGCAATATTATACAGTCGTTGTACTGAGGAGAATTGATATTTGCATAATTGAACGTTGCTTCAGCATCCACATGCCAAGTGTGATTTATGAGTGGTGTACTGCAAAAAACTTGTGTACAGTTGTTTGGCCACTTGTTAAAAGAGACAATGACTGCAAAGAACCTTGTTACCAAGTGCGTCCTTTTGTGGTGGTGGCTAGTGAAGTGCACATTTTAAGGTAGGAACAAACATTTAGAGCAAAATTGATACAGCAAGTAAATAAGAGGGACAAAGGGTGGGAGAAATGGGAATGGCAATTGTTATTCGTGTTTGTGCAAATACTTTTAAATTTAGTGTTTTCCTCAAACATTTAAAATAAATTTGTTGTAGAAATCATGTGACGCATATGTTGTTGTTGTCAGTGAACATATTTAGAAAATGTAGCAATTGAGCTGATATTGAGTATTTCGTGGTGAAAGTGACAGCAGCAACAAAATCTTTACAGCGTTTATTACCTCGCTATAAGGCAACTCAAGGCGGCGATTTCGGTCAAGTTCATCACAGCCATTTAATACCAGTCTGGTCATTCACAGCGTTTTGGTGAGTGTCTAATTCAATTTTATGTCTGATTGCACAATTCATTGTGAGGGTGCGTAATACATGTTCATTAGGCTGTGATTAATGGGTTCCAGTAAAAAAGTAAGTAATGATCATTTAAACTTATAAGATAGTTGACCATACATTAACTATCTTGGTATTAAATGTAATATGGCTACCACATAACAATCTCTCATTCCTCTAGTGTGCAATTCAAGCATAATGAGTACGTGCCGAAAATATGTATGTTGGTATCTGGTACGAAAAAATACATTTACCAAACCTTCAATTTAATCGACTGAATAATTCATGCTTTGAAACAAAACGGTCAATCTACAACAAAAACAATTAGCACTCGACATTTTTACCAACAAAATTGCTGAACGCTACGAACAGGCCCCTGTTTCCGTAAAGCTGAAACTACGCATCAATATCATAAATGGGTACTATAGGTACTAGCAAAACTGGGTAGAATCATGTAGCATCATTCATTGAAAAATATATACCTACACGTCTACACACGCCTCTCTTATTGTTTTCGCTCGAGTGGAGAAAAAAACTTGAGTTTCTGTGAAAGAATCAAGGAAAAAAGAGAAGTAGCTGCTAACCACGGCCAGTGTTGTACGGCATGGTTTCAATGGTCAATGGTTTTCTATCGAAGGAGCTACGTGAGTAGAATTGCAAACGGTTGAGAACTGGGAAAAGTTTATTCGTGACAGGTAAGGTTGAAACGATCCTCTGCTAGTGGACATAAGTTATTTAACGGCTTCTGGGCGTCTTCAATGAAAGTTACTGTCCACACGTGTAAAAGTGCATCATGCACTCAGAAATTGCTTTTTGGACTTTGAAACAGTTGTAGCATCCAGCTACTGACCGACAACAAAGTATTCATATCTCAGATGCAAAAGTCGGAAGGCTTCCCTTATTTCGCTGATGTGGAACATATATTTAATAGCAGAGGAATGCAAGCAATAATACGGTTGAATTAATTTGCACTGGATTTGCCGTGCCAAATTATTTAGACAAGCTAGTGGGCCAGTTTAGGAAGCCTTTTTGGCATCTTTCCGACAAATACACACATATCATATTTTACTTGCACGATCCAAACTCGTAAAAAATCAAACTTACTCAGCTGCACTGATCAACACAAACATAATTAATAATGCGAATTTTATTTTATGTCTTTGGCAATGTGAAAGAACGCGAAAGAGGCAAAGTTTCCTCTTGATTTTTCAGTTTACTTTCTTATGCCACTTCATAAATTATTCATATATTTTACAATCCAAACGCCTACTCGCCAAAATAAAGTTAAATTTCCACTGAAAAATCTCCAATTATTTAGGTAGGTACACGCTTTTTGTGGAAAACTGCCGCATTTATACCAAACATTTACCGTAAATACTCTAAATTCATTGAGCTATTCAATATTAACTTCCTTCTCTCAATTATGAATGATGATGACCCGAGTTATTTTCATTGTAATAATGGCAGTTGTTGGCTGGTGTCAACTGCAGTTAACTTTGGAGGTTACACAAATTTACGATGGTCACACATTGGTCTGACACATATTATGAGTTCCCATGTCATAGCCAACTGATAAGGGGAGTTATTGGCTAGAAATTAAACCACAGTTCAAAGAGATCGGTTGGCACCGCGCACGGTCACGACTTGAGCATTTTGTGTCCTTTCCTTCATTCATTAACCTTCTTCGTGATGGATTTGCAGCTATAGTTCGTGTCTCGAGTCTTTTTACAAAGTTGATCATACGTCAAATTGCATAGAGAAAATGTAATATTGGAGGAAATATTTTTATATGCCTATATAACTAGTTTGATGGACGACGATGTCAAACTTAAATTTTCAGAAAAATTATACAGCTTGCAAGGCATGGTTTTATAGATTACTGTATCCACATGCATTCATTTTTGCTGTGAATATGCCAGCACATTTTTCAACATGTCATGAGTTACTGCCACTATTTATGTTATGTATGTACTGCTACTGCACTTTAGACCAAGGACATAATTTATAACACTGCTGCGTACAAATGTGCATATAATCATCGTGTTTGAGTAAATGAGATAGCCGAATAAAGTCACTGTCAAGCAGAACTGTGAGTTGTTTGAAGATTTTGATTTATTACTTGCTACTACCTAACAATATTCATTTTTACAGTAGAAAAACGTGCAACTTCACTTTTACGAGACACACTACCTCAAAGCACACAGCACACCTGTTCTACAAATTGAGTATGGATCAATCACTCATTTTCAAACACATCATTTGCATAAATACGCACACCTAAATGGAATCGAAAATATAAAAAATTCTCGGTTGCATTGCATACGTTTTTACCTATATATTATACCTTTACGGAGTAATATTAGGAGAATCAAATGTTTAGTGAACGTGACTTGATGATAATGTGTCGACTTGTTTTTATAGAAAGAGAGCTGAAAACACACATAAAGATAAAAATTTTTACAGTAGAAAAACGTGCAACTACTTCACTTTTACGAGACACACTACCTCAAAGCACACAGCACACCTGTTCTACAAATTGAGTATGGATCAATCACTCATTTTCAAACACATCATTAGCATAAATACGCACACCCAAATGGAATCGAGGTATAAAAAAATGCTCGGTTGCATTGAATACGTTTTTACCTATATTGTACCTTTACGGAATAATATTAGGAGAATCAAATGTTTAGTGAACGTGACTTGATGATAATGTGTCGACTTGTTTTTATAGAAAGAGAGCTGAAAACACACATAAAGATAAAAACTAACTGACTATCTGAAGTAATAGGGAAAAGTACGACTTTGTAGTAATGGTATTCTGTAAAAAGTCCGCACATGGGGTTTTCAGCAGACTTCTCCTCTTCTTTGTGCAAATATGCATAAAAAACTTTTAAAAAGTCATTGCTACCGCAACGAATGCAGCAAACTGCTTGCAAGTCTTTTTCCCTGTCATGCTAATCTAGCTGGCTTATACAAAATTGATGTTGTTCTTAGAAAAGAAAACGCAATATCTTCAGAAAATGATATTTCTTCGTCGGTAGAAAAAAACGTAATTTTCTCGGTTGTAGTTGATGTCAGGGAAAACAAGGAATAAATTTGTTATGTGTCAGTGTGTAGCGGGCAGATTTATCTCAAGGGTAAAAACGTTTAACAGAATGGTCAAATGTAATT
>JAANSP010000647.1:0-19539 GCA_036850745.1 Homidia socia | reverse complement strand
TGTTGCTGCGTTATGCATACAAGTTTCTTGATCAAATAAAACATCATGGTAGGTTAGTTCTACTACTGCTATTAGCAGTAACATGCTTACTAACAAGAATAAACAAATACATACAGACTTTCCTTGTTTATACCGTTCATATGGTTAGACATTTATCTACATAGCATCTTTGCTTTTATTCTAAATTGTCTCTTCCTTGCTCACAGAGAGCCTCCTCCAAAAACATAATATCCATTTTCCTTTGTTCCGCCAGATGAATCTGGTTTTCTTCGAGTCTTCTTCACTGATGACTTTGCTTTTGTCAACAAAAATTACCTCAAATAATGTACCTTGAATAAATTTTTCTCTCAACCTACAATGCCAACTGGTTGGGGAAAACATTTAGGGTCTCTACCTTTTGATGCAATGTCAAGCCACCACACGCACCCCTACACATCATACGCGTATACAAACAATCTACATCATCCCATCCGGAGATATTAATATTTATGCAGATGTACAATTATGTTTAAAGAGTGGGTAGTAGAGGATTTGTCGTCCACCACTACCTCAAGCCTTAACGAATCTGAGTGACTTGAACCAGTCGGGTTTGAATAGTTGGCTTTTCTCTAAACCTAGAGTAGAAAATAACAGCGTTTTGCTTCTAGGGGCTGTTTTTAGACAGTTCAAACCAGGAGGACTCTGCTTCCCCGTGGTTTCTGTCACTTAATGTCGGTCTATCATTGTACCTGGCTTTAGCTGCTGAGGTATTTGTTTAAAAAAGTATTCTCAGAGGTTCCTCTCCTTGTGTACATGTGGTATTTTGTTACACCAGAGATTGTACGGTTGTTGTATAAAAGAAGGGAAAGATGTTATCTTGAAAAGATATTTGATTAGGTACTGATGATAATGGTATAAACAAGTGGGGAAGCTGTAAAGACAAACAATGCATAAACGTTCTTCACCACAGTTGTATATAGTACTACTCCTTGAAATATTCTTGAACAACCAACTATGAATAATTCATAATTACCATTGAAAAATGAAAATGAATGCGGCATCTTTTCATTTTCAGTGAATATGCATGGAATTTTGGAAGATGCAACTCATCATTATGCATTATCCTCTTGTTCGCCCACTACCACCTCACAACTGCACTCTGCTCAAACCAACTTTTTAAACTGCTGAAAAGATATTATAAAATATAAAAGATTGGACGAGCGAATCTGGTACGTCCGTATATATAAACACACTTTTTTGTAAGAATAAAGTCAAAAAATTTCCATTTTTTACAGAACTTTTTGCTAGGAAGCAAGAAAAAATACGTCCCATCGCGTTCGCCAAGATAATAAGCAGTAGAGAAGCAGTAAACTGGATCTGGACTGACTATTCAATAATCTCATAAAACAACAATATCAAGCAATAAAAGAGAGTGTCAGCAAGAGAGGTACAGTTCATAGGTTGCCTCCACTTTTACCATTCCTTTCATTTCACTGCGCTGCTACTCACACACCATTGTATTGAAATTGTCATACAAAAAAGCATAATTTCCCCTATTTCAATAATACAATAAAGTGTATTTATGAATATCAAGGACACACTTTCCACAAAAAATTCCATTTAACCATATTATTATTAATGTGTAGAAAATCAAAGCAGCAGCAGTCGACCATTTTTTGTCTCCCTCGATCCCTATATAACTTCCCAGCTTTTTTCTGTAAAAAAGGATGAAAAGGCAGATTCATAAAACACATACACTGTATGTTAGAGTATGAAGGCACTATACACAAACGCTGTGGTGGGGGTAGAGATAAGGTTAGCTAGATAGAATAATATGGCAAAAAAGTCTTTTCCACACTCAGACAAGAGAGTAGTATAGCTGTAAAGGTACAATATTCAATGTCACAGCTTGAGTCTTTTATGCAATATTCCTCAAAAGTTTCCCCTTTTTTCTCTTTTTCTTTATTCAGAAGCAGTAGCAGTATCCGCCGCATCCGATTCCCAGAAGCAGAACGCACAGAGCACGTTGGTTGATAGTGAACCATGAAGAGTGAGGGAAACAGTGAAAGAAGAAAAAAATAAAAGAGCAGTAGTAGTAGTTGCTTGTATACAGTGTGGAGAGTGAAATGGAGATAATGCACACAGAGGAGTTTGGTAGCACCATCATGATCATCATTCCCATTATCATTGCCATCATCATCACAAACACAAAGTGGAGAAGTGATAGTATTTTTTTACGTTGTGGTGGCGTGGCGGTAGTAAAAACTGGCACATTATGAATGAATGAGAGTCAAACCATATTATCCACACACAAATACATATTATTTTTATTATTATACAGAGAAGGAGAGAGCGCAAAGCATTAAAGTGCTTCTTCTTCTTCTTTCCTTCTTATATTTATTTTTACGATGATGATGCCACTTTTGCTATTTACCACTTTGCGATGTCAGCTATAGATAATGGCGGTCGTGTGTGCGCTTGTCAAGGCAGGCTAATCGGAGCCCATTTGTCACATGCATTCCAATTCATGAATTACATGTCAGAATAGGCTGCCTATTAAAATGTGAGGAGCAACCACCACTACTGCTGTCTGCTGCTATTTAAAATTATACGTACAAACATGAATATTTAGTAGTAACTTTAGATGAAACTTTTCCTTCTTTTCTCTCAGCTACTGATATATTCAAGTATTTTTATCCATAGTCACCTGCTATTTGTTGCGAAAAACCGCACGCCCGCTGTTATCCAAGCTGTGTGCTGAAGGCGGGCGAACTCATGGGTCGCTATAGTGCAAGTTGCCTACACTGAGGTGACTATGGATAAAAATACTTGAATACGTTGGTTTTGCTGTCGACGTCTTTGGCGGGGCTCTACGTTCCATCTTAAAATCTTTAAAATGTGGGCACAGTTCGGGGAAACTTGCTGAGATGAGAATCAAGATTCGCTAATAACCTCGGCCGGAGGGTTGCGGTTCTTGGTAAAAGTTGAATTTATACTTAGTCACATTATTCATAAGTGCACTTGTTAAACAGTAGATATCATGCCTAAAAACAAATATATGCACATTCATTATAAATATATGCCTAATGCAACTGCGTATATGTTTTCCCTTGTGTTTCTTTTCTCTCGCTCTTCCTTCTCTCATTTTGATCCCGGGAGAGTATATGTTATGAAGACAGAGTGGTGATAATATAATGATTAATCTGAGATGCTGAGAGAATGAGAATGATACATGAGTGTGCTTTTTATGCTTTAAATCACTCACCAAGTTTTTGTACTTTGAAGAAGCAAAAAAAGAAGAAAAAAAGATTCAGGCCACAAGTGACAAAAAAGAAGGATATGTGTGTGTACTTGCAACGTTGTTGTACCTGCGATATGTGATGTGAGCTTTAAAAGGGAATCCTGGAAGCAATGAAACAAAACAACCATTGCTTTAAGTAATTCCCCTTGTTGTTTCCTCACAACATATTTGCCTCTTGTTGTTGCTGTTGTCGGAGAGAGAGAGAGGCAAGTGTTATTACGAAAAACATGTATATTCCATTTCGTCAAATTCAATTTGAGAATTGGATCACATGTAATATTCGGTTGCTTGGTGTGGTGGTGTGTATAATAGCAATACTAGAGAGAGAAAAAAAGAAAGCTTTCGTGTAGCTCAATAACAGTCAACAGTGTAGTAAGTATAATAATAATATGAGTAAGAAGAATACGAAGAAGAGGAAGAAAACGTGGTGGCTACAGCACACAACTGCATATTGGAATACTCACGACGGTTATACGACAAAGAAGTAAACTACAATTTGATATTAAGAAAGAAGGAATTCCTTCCGACATTCTCCTCGGTTCCTTGAACAAGAAGGGACTGTTTAAGGTCTCTTTTCTTTTTCTCATTCCTTTTCTACTTTTGATATCTACAAAACAAAAAAAAACTTGATATATATTGAACGTATGAAAATATAGAGACAGAGTGAGCCTACAACGACATGTACCATATATCAACAACAGGGAAAAGCAAAGATACTACGTGCGTGCTATCAACAGCAGCAGCAGCATCAAAACCAAGTTGATATTAGATATAGGTACTACAACAGCAGAATAAATACAAGGCTGGTCGTGGTACGAGCAAGTACAATTTGTAGAAATGTATTTAGCAGTAACAAGAAAACAATTCGTCGGAGGAATTGAAGTGTAGTAGTAATAATAGCAGTAGTAATATGTCAGATGAAATCACTTATAACCCCTTCATGGACAACTGTGTAGCCAGCAGAAGTAATAAAAACAGGAGAGAGAGAGAGGATGACGACAAATAGCTCCATGGCAGAGCTCTATACATTGGAAACTTGTATCTTGTGTAAATCTTGGTTCTGGTTCTCTCTCCACCACCACTACCACCATTCTCTCTCTCTCTCTGTTCTTTCTTTTTTCATCTTCGTTTCTTGTTGATGCGTTTTTCATTCTTACATAAGCCTGTCTCCATGTCCTTTTTTCATTATTGACATGTGATCTTTTGTGCTGCTGCTGCCTCCTGTACTAATTTCAGGAGGCTTTTTATATGCCACTTGCTTCCTATCAACACATCGTTTCCCCCTCTATCTTTCCTTCAATTTGTGGCTGTACAGTTGTTATTACTATTACTGCTTGTATTGCATTTTACTTTGTAGTTTTATAATCGTCTCTTCTCGTCATCTCCGCACCTTTATTGACAAAAAATCCATGTTTTATTTATTCTCTTTCCTCCCCCTTTACTTATCTGTACATGTATTTGAAACAAATTAAAATGAAAAGGAGATATTCTATATATCTATACGAATCCCGGCTGCATGAATGCACTGTCAGGTGAGAAAAGTAGTGGGGGAAAAGATTGATATATTTACATTATACACCTTTTACATGATTAACAGCTTAATTCCAACACCTTTCCTGCTCAAAAGAAACAAAAATAGAAAACCCCATTTTTTATCATTCTCCTTGATTTGAACAAGAATGAGAAAATCAACAATCGACAGTAGTAGTAATAGTTGGTCGTAATAAATTCCAGCTCTGTTGTTGATGTTACATTGTGTCAGTTAAAAAAGAATTTTGAACCTTTCAATCTGATACAACAAAGAACATGGACAAATAAGAGAGAAAAAAGTGGCAACATCTTTTTAAATGGTATTTCTTTCTATCACAGAAAAAAGTCTTCTCTTGTGTACTGGTTTCTTTTCTTATTCGTCTATACTATTATTGTACGCCTATTATTTAACTGCTTTCTTTTTTTGGGGGCACTGACTGGACTGAACTGATGCAAGTAGTAGTAATGGTGGTAGAAGTTGAGCAAACTGCATTATTATAGGAAGCTAATACGCTTTTGGAACTATCACTTGTACCCCTACTGTACATATTCGAAGGAGGACAGAAGCATGAGGTAATCTTGACAGCGGCCGGATTCGATTTCAAGTTTAGATTCCTCTCGAGGAATTTTCGGATTTCAATCAAGTCCCCTGAATTTTTCAAGAGAAGAGGGAGCACACCTGGGACTATAAAAGTGGCTTCCAATCTAGTGATTCCACCACTACCACTGTCCAGTCTAGGTATCACAATCACCTCTCTCTCTCTCCTCTCTACTTATTTCCATTTTGTGTGGTGGTGGTGGTGATTGTTTGTTTGGCAGTGCAGTGGCCAGCACAGATTATATTCGTGTATAACAGAGAGCGAGAGAGAGTGAGTAAGCTATTCTCGTCTTACTTATTGCGGCCATTGGATTACTGCTAGAAATGGGCACTATTAGAGACATTACTACCTTTGCGATGACTGGATTCTTCTTCTGGTCTTGTTTTACTGGTTATTATGTTTGCATGTTCTTTTCTTCTACTTGAATGTATTGAGCGAGCAGCGCGTCTCCTTTTCGCTGCTGTCATTGAATAGAAAGAAAACCGAAAGAGAATAATAATATGTGGAAGAAATAGAGAGGCAAAAAGAAAAAAACACAACCATCAGTCTGCATAGCATATATATGTACAGAGGAGGATTGTGAATGAGTACACATTTTATACGCATTTCTTTCAGGTTATACGAGGAGAACTACCATGATACCCATTTCCATTTTTAATGGTTTCTTTTTCCTTTCTTCTTCTTCCCTTCTTCCTCCTTGCCTTTGCGTTATCTTCTTTTATTTGTTTTGTACCACAGTTGCTTCTGCTACTTATGTACTCCAAAAAATGTATAGAGAGAGCGAAATAAAAGTATAGCATACACTGCTACTGAGTGATGCTGCTGACTGGTGGTGGTAGTGGTAGTAGAAGTCATATTATTACATCAATATCAGCAGCAGCAGCAGAACATGCAGGCATAGATCCACCACAACCACCGTCGTGATATAGTCACTCGGGGCCAAGTTGCTCTGTTTATTTTGTTCCAACTAATTGGTCTGGTTTCCCTGTCATTTATGGAGGGATAATTGGACTGAACTGTCAGCAATAAATAAGCACAAGAAGAGAGCTACATATATAATAGGAGTGTACATACACACATTTCTGATAAGCCAAGTGATATGCTTACATAAACAGATATATAAATAACTATGAATATAGGAATGATAGAACCACATAACTTGATTGAAACCTTTAATGTCCTGCTTACGGATCTCATACATGTCTCTCCTGGAGTTGCATGTGCATAGGTAATATCCAAGTTTTTTAATGGGATAATATTATAAAATGTGCAGTATATATGTATTTTTATAGTTGAGCATACAAGTAGTTGGTTGCGGAACACTGCGTATCAAATATATATCCTGTTCAACAGCAGCGGAGAAACTTGGTCCGAGAAAATTAGAAGACAGGAGCACAAGACGAGAAGTGATATGATGATCCAATATCTAGACAATCAAGCACAGACTTCGAGGAATTAATTGAATGCCGACCTCTTTTCAAGGATTTACGCGGCTAACCGTGCGAATGAAATGAAATTCTATACGCTATACTGCCTACTAGTCACTCACGTCACTCAACAAAGCTGAACGCAAAGAAAATTGTAATCCAGCGAAAACGTAATTCCTTATACCACAATAATAATGTTATATATGCTATCATGGATAAAAAAATTGAATGCAAAAGTGCAGAGGTTGTGGTACAGTTTTGTTCTCTCTCACAAGTTGCGGAATTTTCATCTTAAGAACTTATCTTTCTAGTGGCTCGTACAATAAAAAGGAGGTTGACTATACAAGATAAATGAGCTTATAACAATAATCCCTTAATTAATAAAATTTTTGCATACCTGACCTGACTTGCTGGACAATCGCAACTCAACACGGATGCTAACAACAAGTGTATAGGTACACCTTATTATTTATTTTGTAAAATATGTATGGTAAAACGCAAGCCGTGTCAATCACAAATTTGATATTGTTTATGTGACAGCCGAGTGGAAAGTTGTCAACCTTGAATTAAGAGAGTTAGAAAAATGACAAGTTAAACTTTTTGTTATCCTCACACATGCTGCTTATACAAAGTAAAGAAGAAGAAAAAACTTTGTCGGTATGTAATAATGAGTTCGGCATGGGCAAAGCATATATATTTTCCCACATGAGAAACTAGATGATCCACTATAATAAGGATTTATACAAATAAAATATGAAATAACTAGTCAAATTAATGATTAAAGCAAAGAAAGAAGAAAAAACTTTGTCGGTATGTAATAATGAGTTCGGCATGAGCAAAGCATATATATTTTCCCACATGAGAAACTAGATGATCCACTATAATAAGGATTTATACAAATAAAATATGAAATAACTAGTCAAATTAATGATTATCATCACAAGAAATATTTCCTCATACCGTCATGCTTTTATGTACTTCTTTTGCTTTTCACTTTTATTAGAATAAAATGCCAACATTTGTAGTAGTTTCGTACTTGAATAATAATTGGTTTACTCATTATATTTTTGGGATGGATATACTTATGCGCATCATGCAATTTTATTTCATTTGATGTTCTAGTTAGTGCTGCTTCTTTGCTGACTGTCGTTGGATACACATGGAATCTACTACAACTGCAGACAAACATTTTCATTTAATTTAGGAAGCGTTGAAAAAAGCGTATCAGTTTCGTGTTCAATTTCGAAATAATAATATAATAATAATATATTTACTAATAAAACGAACGCTTTTGCTTTTTGAAAGTTTGGTAGTACTAGATAGGTATCTGCTGTTGCTGCCGCTGCTGCTGTTAGTAATAGTATTTTGCTTTTTTTAGTGTGACGTGATGAGATGAGTAGTACAGAAAGTCAACTTGCATTTTTCAATTTTTCTCTGTCAAATCAAGCATGAAACATGTTAGGCAGCAGCACATTTCATAATAAAAAGACAACTTAACAAGATTCATATTTATAATAGAAAAGGGCCGTAAATCATCGGATGATTGCATGTTTATACATACATTCATATAAATTGTGAAGGTGTACACACACGGTACACGAAGCAACCATAATAATATTAATACTTTTTTTCTTCTTCTCTTTGCCTGAACGTTCTGTTCTATATATATTATAATGCACACACAAGTTTTTAATAAAAATGATATGGAAGTAATGGCAGGCAGAAGCAGAGAGCCAAGACGACATTGCTTATATACAAAAGGAACACGGTAGAAAAAAAGTACTTATCTTTTTTATTTAATACATTTTAGATGCGTGACAGTAGCCAAAATGTCATCTGCTTTCAGCCCACGTCCCGTCATTATGATCGTATTATGATTAGTGCATGAGCCAACGTGAAGTTACACGCTGCTTGCTGCTCCTTTAACTGTTATTGTAATAATTTATTGAATTATGAATCCTTTTATACAATGCACATGAGGAAGCTCTTTTACTACTGCACAGTAGAAGCAAAAAACTTTTTTTTTTCAAAGTCATGTCATATCATTTACGTGTAGTTGTAGTTGTATCATCATCAAGTCAAGTCACCATCAACATCACCATCACCATCATCTTGCACATGAAAACACCATTGAAGAAGAAGGATAGTAAATTACAAAAAGATTGCTTGAAAGACCAAGTAGGCAAACGAGAGACAAAATGAAAATCATTAATAATTTCTTCTTGTTTAATATAGAATACAGAGCCTTTAACTGAGCTAAATGATTCATCATTGTAATACAGAGAGTGAAAAAACAGGGTAGTCCCCAGAGGAATGACGATTAGGAAAATGTATGGTAGGCAGGCACAAAAATGTTTATAGGAATATTTTTTGCAGTTTTCCGTTTGCAAGTGAAAGATCTCATGCGCATGTAAGCATGTACACTTGTACGTACATAAATACACAGATTGAATAATGACGGACCACATACGTGCAAATATGCCAATGAAACGAGCCCTCTGTCAAAACCACACCAACGCCAGCTAAATACTAATCATTTTACTGCGTATGCAGACAGACACGCTCGCTGGCATAGAGAAGCACCTTCCTTACAATCATGCGGTGGTGGCACAAAAGTTGTTACGGTTTGATATACATATATACGCATATATAGTGGAAAAGGATCCTTGCAGCAGCAGCAGCAGATTTTGCTTGTACCGCAAAACGTAGTTTACGACTTTGTGTGCACTTAAAAACATTGTATTCAATAATGAGAGGAAATACCAAAGAGGCAGAGCGAGAAGCAATAAGACATTTAAAAAAGTGTTCCAATTCAATTTAAAACTGGTTAAAAGTGGCATTAAGAATGAAAATTGAAGAGACCTGCGTCTGTCTGTATGTGTGTGTCTGCTTCAGTTATTTTACTCGCTTTGTGTGTGTGTACGTGTGCTTAACTGACTTGAGTGTGAATATATATACTTCAACTTATATACTACTTCTACTGCTGCTACTACTAGCAAAAGACCAAGAAGAAGGAGGAAAGGAAGATGAAGAGATTTTGATCAAGTGCCAAACCCACTTGTCTTTTGACTCGTCTCCCTCCTCGTTCCAAAATAAAAGTAGTTACATGTGCATACAGGCATTAGATATATCATAATATTCTTGAATGTATGTACATCATTTGCTATTATCTAATATGCATACAACGTGTATATATTTCTTATGCCTTTCACATACATTACTATCATTATTATTATTATTATTATCGTCCTCATCTTCATCATCCACAGAGAGAGAGAGAGCATAGTGCTTACCACACACGCCACAAGTAAAGTATCTATGATGATGATGATGGCATGCCGGTATGCCGCTGCTGCTGATATATGTAAAAGCGCACAAGACAGAAGAGCGTCGAGCTTTCCAATACATAAAACACACAAGATATTCGTAGTAGCAATAGTAAAATGCTTATGGCGGATGAACAGCAGTCGTAAGAGCGCACTTGATGCTAAAGTGCCTGTCTACAGTTTTTATGTGAGCATGCAGAACAGAGTTATTTTCCAACTAGAAAGACTCCTCGTTACAACCTTTCTATTGCTTCGCATCGCTAACACTTTGTTTCTTTTTGAGCTCTTTGGTAAACGGACAGGAAGGACGGAGACCGAATATACTAGTTATGGATTTTATGCGGATATTTTACTTATTTCTTTATTCTCTCCATTTTTCAAAAAAAGCTCTGCGAACATGAAAAATAAAGAGGAAAATCTCTTGTAAGACCAGTTGAGTAGCTTAAAAGAAAAAAAGGTGATGTCTTTTGAAAAACGATCACTAATACTACACCTTTTAAAAATGCTATCTGCGAAATTGGTCATATGCATTTTATTTTGCAAGCGTAATTGATTTCCTTTTTAGGGCAATATAAAATATGTATTTACTTGAGTAACATCATTATTCTCCAGTAGTGAAAAAGTCGAATTCAAAGCACATTTTTAGTACTTGCCAATCGAAACAAAACAAAGCTAAAAAATTGTTTATTAACCTCAACACATCTCGGTAGTTTGCGTGTATTTAGTGAACCGGGCCATAGACAACCTAAAGAGATGACGAGACGAAATCACAATTTCACAAGCTGTAATTTTTAATGGATTTACCAATTCAAAGTCAAAAATCGATTTGGGCCATGCAAATGAATGAATAATTGGATATAAAGGAAGTATATTTTTTAAAGTGTTAAAGTTCACACAACGTTGTACGCTTATTCCTGAACAAACTGGTGTTGAGCAATTTATTCTGGGAAAATGAAGAAAAGGAGCACTGCTTGCTAGTAGCCTTCAAATGCATTTGTAGTGTGTGGAATATTATCGAGTTTATATAATTAAACTTGGAAAATGAAGAAAAGGAGCACTGCTTGCTAGTAGCCTTCAAATGCATTTGTAGTGTGTGGAATATTATCGAGTTTATAATTTATACTGACTGCTTAACAAAGTTGTACAGTAAATATACTAGATTTGGTAACGTGTGTAGGTGCATTTGCTTTTCCAAACCTATAATATAGGCATATTATTCTTTTATTATATCCCACACTTGCAGTCCCTAACAAACCATTTATCCACTTTATTCCAAAAAACACGCAACAGGCCGGAGCATTAAATCCACCTTTAAAATAAGATATGAGCCTTGTTGCTGCCATTAAAATATCGAATCTGTCAAACCTCCAATTTGTAAAGGAGCAAAGAGACATGTATCAACTCGTTGTTTAAAAAAGTGTTGTTCTTTACAATGTTTGTTGTCATACAGCTTTAACTTGTGTTTTCTAGCTCGACTCGCAGACAGAACGTCACGGTGAATACCATGCACCACGCCACGACAAAGATCAAGGAAAATTGAGCAAGTCACACTCTTTTATGTACAAATGTCTATATAAATTAAACTCGTTTTGTTCATAGTATTTACAAATATAAATAGTTACCTACACAAGTATGTACATCCAACAAACTGATACAGATTTGAGATGGAACAAGAAGATGAAGCAGAATACATGTAGCATTGAAAGCATATTATTATATTACGCATCTTCACTTTCCTTCTTCTTTCTAGTCTACTAGAATGTTTAATGATTTTACGTACATTTCCCTCATCAAGATGAAATGTATATCCCCAATAGCTGACATGGCATTTCCAATTAGCTGCTATTTTCTTGTTTACCGAATTCCAGTCTTCTTATTGACTTGCCTATTGGCCCTTGTCTACTTTACACATATATGAAACACAGTGTTAGTCATATTATTACTTGTTCCTAAAGGATTCACGTTTAACTGATGATACTGATGATTTTACTAAAACGCTAGCACACCATGCACCAAAGCATTTATTAAGCACTTTTACTTATTTATGCCTTTTGTGATGTCGATGATAGGATGCAGAGTGAGGTAGCATACATAGTGTCTTCATTATTTTTACAAAAAAAGTCTCTAAATATCACTCAAAAAAGACAGTCTTATTATGGCCTACGTACCCTTCAAATCAAATTATCGGGGCTGTCATGTCATGTATGTGTGCTGCGCTCAGGAAGGCGTACATATTTTTTAAGTAACTTCATGGAGGTAAGAGTTGCTCTAAATAATGTGCAAAGGGTTTATGGCAATGCTTTGACCATTAAATACTCTATTTTATCACTTTTCTTCTTACTTTTTAAGTAACTTCATGGAGGTAAGAGTTGCTCTAAATAATGTGCAAAGGGTTTATGGCAATGCTTTGACCATTAAATACTCTATTTTATCACTTTTCTTACAAGCCTACATACACTTTCAAAAGAGTCGTCATCTCACAGAGGCAGTTGATTCTTTGCCAAGAAGAATCATTCTGTAAAGTAAGTGCGCATTGAGTTATAATATGCTAGCACGGCGCAAAATGCCATAGCTTTAGGAATGAAACAAGATGAAGCGGAAACGGAGAAAAAATACATAGAAAGTAGAAAAGAACGAAGCGAAACCATATATCCATGCAATTACGATCTTTTTCAAAAGACTTTGTCAATTTCATTGATTTTAATAACGCATTCTAATAAAATTAATTTTGATATAGGTACGTACAAACTTTTGGTTGAGCCAGCAGCAGATTCGTTAGTAAAGTTGGTATAACAAAGCCATTTAATACTTTTTTTCTAAATATAAAGTAGTATTATACATCAAATGGAGCCATATAACAATATTGGGTTTGCTCCTACTACTACTGCGAATATTATAGCAGCTGAATCGGAGTATAATATGTAGAACGGAAAGTCATTACAGAAAAAGATACGTTCCCCATGAAGAAAGAAGGGGGAAATTAAAGAAAAAAGTTTGAAACCTGTCAATCAACCCTGAAGAAATAATGAGCCATCTGCATTCAGTTAACATTCTCAAAAAGTGTTTAGGTTTGGTGGTACGATATACCAATGCAATGTGTTTTCGTAGCTTAAACTCAAACCCTGTAAGCTATCCCTATCAATACGCTAAGCAAGTAAATCCAAGTTTTACGAAAGCACGTACGTCATGATAGCATATAAAATCTATCCATACCTACTTACAGCATGTGTATATATGTATGTATGTAAAAAAAAGATTTTTTGTTCCCGAGTAAATCTCAGTCTCCGTGTTAGTCTTCCTATTACTTTTATCATTATTATCATTATTATTACGACTCCCTCAAGAAGAACCTTTTTGGCCCATCTCTTGCGCAAGTTTATATCGTTGATTCCATTCAACTTGTTTGCTTTACTTTCATCTCTAATAACCTCACGGCGAAAAATCTGATACTTTTAGTCAGTTGGATCGGTGGTGGTGGTATCTCCTTAGAATAACTGTGTTTTGTATCAAATACCAACAACTACACAATAAGCCCATTAGACATCACAGAAGAATATATATGCATGTCGGGTCGGGTGGGTACACATTATCATTATTATTATTATTACGCGTATGGTTTGCTGTCTGTCAGTCGCCATCGTCAACATGCCAAAAGTAAAACCATTCCACCTATTATGACGTGGCACACAGCGTATCCATCATACCTTCATTGTGCTGCTTTGTTACAAAGCCTTCCCTCCGAAATGTCAGCTTTGGCAAGAGAAAGCGACCAATAATTATAATAAGAGATCTCCTTAACTCCACTTAACAAGATAGGTATTGTTAACCGTCCTGTCGTCGAATTCCTAATGAGCACACACATATACCTAGCGACGCAAAATGGTACGGTATATCATGTTCATCGAACAAAAAATTGTTGTTATTTGTGACAAGTATGTATGAAGGAAATAATATTTGCTACAATCCATCACAGCATAACTATACAGATGCACAAGCATCCACACAATTTTCAAGTTGAACCATCCAACTGTCTTGCATAAAGTTTTCTGCTTATTCAGAGATATCTAGCTAGTCATGTGAAAATAAAATGTCTAATAATAATGATGTTTCAATTAGCGAACATATATAAATGTTTCTTTTTTTCAACTTTAGAAGTAAACTCTGGAAATTGAACAAAAAGGGTATTGGATACCAGTACTCGTAATTGGATTGTTAAGAAGAAACGATGAATACGCTAGTATTTTGCTACTACTACTAATCACACATGTAATTAAAGTATATTTTATAGGTACACAAAGTTCTCTATTGAAAATCAGACTATGTAGCTCATATGATAATGAGGACGCCTTGGCGTACAAAATCAAGTCGACAAGTTGTAAATGGAAAAAAATATTGAGTGAATGTTAAACGATATTAGGTCAGCAAGCTACGTACATATTCGTAGATACATCCTTATTAAAAACTAAATGAAGCTAACTTTTTAACTTTTCAAAGAGCCTAATTGCCTTGGACAAAAGTTCTTTTTAACTATAGCTCGTTAGTTTCAGTAATAATGGTCGTAATAATAAGTTTGTAATAAGCGAGTCCACCCTCTCAAGTCACTCGTCATTCAAATACCTCAAGAGATGCGTTATATGCATAGCTAGAGAGAAGCACATACTTTGCCCTCGGTATGCATCTATGCATACATAACTCATTGCTCACGAAACACATTGTATTTTTTTTAGAGTTTTGAGTGAACCGAGGGCTCTTGGTGCCAAAAAATGAAAACACACTAACAATATAAATGTATGAGTGAGCATCGTTTAGAATTAATACACAAATCATTTCTTGATGATGCTCCATAAATACAAGAAAAGTGTTTTGTTGGTTAATCACATATTTATGCTACCATCAGCGTTAACGAATCAAAAATATTTCGTTTGAAAGATAAAAGCAATAATAGCAGCTGGTTACGTATGTAAAATTACTGGATAAATCTGTTAAATCTCGTGTCGTTTCTTTTATAGAGCAGTGCAAAAATAAAATGAGAAAAATGTGCTCACTCCTTGTACAAAATGCAAGATTATGAAGTGAACTTAAGAGAGCTTCAGGCAAAGAGCTAGAAGCGGACGGAAAACTACAGAGAGACAGAAGGCAAATGGTTGTTAAATAAATTCAAATACCTTGTTGATTATTATTATACTGCACAGGTTTAATCAAGTTGGACAGAAGAACATGAAGATCAAAAAAAGAAGATCAAATGCTGTAAAGCGAGAGAGAAATATCAGTGTAAAAAGGATAAAGGGATAATACCAATAATGATAATACCCCGGATAGAATGAGCTAAATGAGTTGACAAGGTCTTGTAACCTGCTTTGCCTAATTGGATGTGTCCATTATTACAATTCGACCACTTTCTGTCCACCTGCCTGCACAAGAAGTATTTTTTTGTGGTCAACCAGTGCGAGTGAGTAATGCGTGAATACTAAATATTATTAAGCTGTTGTTGTTGTTGCTGATGATGATGGTAATAAAAAATACTTGTAGCAGCAGAGCAGTAGTAGAGTAGCATGCCCACATTCTATGCTTATCCTCGTTTTTACTCTCTTGTTGTTACGTTGATGAGGTGAAACGATGTTGTAGAGAATAATAATAGGTAATAGTAATGAATGTGATGAGAAAACACTAATAAATAAATGACTGTATACTTTCTTTCTCTCTTATTAGTGTCTCTGTTACTTATCACTACACACCATAATACCACTTATTATTAACTCTGTCAAGTTTAGAAGGACACCTCCGACCTCCATTCTAAATAATCCTTGCCAGAAAAAGCAAAAAATATATACAGTAAAGCAACTAGTATACCTATCTACCTAAATTGTACCTTTGTTACAGAATAGACGAAGCACATGAAAAAAGACGTGGCACAACAAATCCGAATAAATATTGTGCATTTACAGCAGCATCATTATTGGTAACAATGCAGCACAATCTCTAGTGGTTAAAAAGGCTCTAATGACATCAGAAGCAGCAACTTAACTGCAAGCGCTGCTGCTATTTGCTGCTAGCAAAGCATTTTCTCCTTATTTCGCCTCTTGCTCTTCTCGCGCTTCTTCTTCTTCTTCTTCCACCGACTACTCGTTATTAACTTGCCTCACTATTTCTTGTCACTAGGACAAGGCACAGCTGCCTCATTAGGGAAATTGCAGGAAACCTCCCTGACTCTCAGAAGCTGTCTTAAAAGTCGCTACTATATTTATACATGTACTACTTGGTAGCATTCGTTTTTTCCATATAAGAAATGGGTATGTTTATGAAACATGGGCACTTGTAAAATAATAATGTTGACATTAGCATTTAATACCACACGTTTATCTACCCACACGTTATACATTATATAATCATCCTTCTGCGTGTATAATCTTAACTGTTCAGCAGCAACAAACTTTTTTTTCCTGAACCACCTACCATCCGGGACGACAACCATGAACCAGCATGCCAAAGTTGAACAATTATATACTGCAATAATAATCATAATGATGATGATGTAATGTGAGCTTTTTAAGGACTCAATCACGGATTCATTAGCTTAATTTATCTGAGAAATCAAGTGAATTCTCACTACGAAATCCAAATACCACCGCACCACCACCAAAGATGACTATTACTACTTATGTCATAAGCACTTTTTTCTCTCGTTTCATCTGTCTCTCTACACTCTGCTTACTACGTGAACGTAATAATAACAATAGGCTATAGCTATGGCAAGCAAGTATAGATGTGTTGATTATAAGGAAAATGTGGCATGGTACAGGTAGCTAGCTCTGTTGTGCGAGTAAAGTATCTAATAATGCTATTACCATTAGCGTCACCTTTTCCTTCGATTTACCATACACATTATTATGAAGTCTCTGAGCATCTACATTCTACATCATCATCATCAGTTTCCTATATAGATTATTACGCTCCTTAAAATTTCGATTTATATAATATTCCTTTTAAAAGTGCAAGTTGTATAACTCTTGTACAATTTTCGTTTATACTTTTTTATTTAGAAGCCATCAATGGAATATCTTTGTCGAGTAAGCCCTTATCATCATCTCATTATGTGATAGTCACTATAATCTTATTTCCCCTTTCCTACCACTACCAACCTCTGCGGGTACGTCTTTTCTAAAGGTTACGATAATTTTTCATAAACCAGTTTCAATTCTCACCGGCTTTCTGCTTTACACCTGAGGTAATTAAGATAGACCATCTTATTGTGAGGGTAATGCTAGTGCAGTGGAACAGAAAAGAATGGTATGTATAAATGATAATGATAATGCGGCTATAATGGAGTAACAACAATAATAATAATATCTAACGATGGTAGTGGCGGTGGTGGGGGCTGAGATGTTGATGAGATATAGATTGGCATTGTAAAATATCTATGTAGCCCTGCTTTTTATCCATACGTGAATAGCATCATAGTGTTAGTAGCAGCAGCAGCAGCGTGACGAGTATGCCTTATGTTCATGTATTCAAAACATTTTTTTGTCCAATTCTTTATATCAACCATCATCGGGCAATGAAATGGAATGCTTGTATTGAAATGCTAGAATGACAGTTTAATGTCCATTATAAGTTTAATTTACACTGTTACACAGACATGCTTTCATTCTTTTGAAGATAGAAAATGATGTGTTGAAAGAGAACCAGAAATATGATAAAATGTCTTCTTTATACTGTTGGCTGTCCTATTATTATTGCCGTTTTTATACTGTATTATATGTACATATTTATATAGGAAGGTGAGAATCTAGTTGGTCATCATTGGTTTTGGTTGGTGTACTCCAGACGTCAACTTGTCACATAAAACCGACAACAATACAAATAAAAAGCGTCATAAAGAAGGGAATTATATGGATTGGGATATAATGTGCGCCTGAATAAATGCCATTTAATGAGAAAGGAGTCCTGTGTAAAAACATCAACGCCTGGCTTCATTACCACAACTGATATTGTCCAATAAAATGTAATAAAAGTGTCTCCCAATGGTCATTACGTTAATTATTGTCATCATCATTATCAATTGAACACCATTACCCGACTTGTCGATGAAGAAGGTAAAACGATTTTCTCATCAAACTTGGTTTAGAGGCGGTAATCTTTCTTTTAATGTACTTTTATATAGAAATGTACAATGTATTTATACCGGCAAGCAAAAGGCTTATCTACCAGTTGGAACCAGCAGCAAGAGGATCGGTAGAGTTTTAGGAGGTGATACTTATATGACATCTTTATGAAATAATGTTAAGCGTTAAAAACGGAAGCTTAAAAGTCCTTTAACAACCTAGCCATCATGACTTTTCATACGATACTTTCTGCTAGTCTCCTACTTCCTTTCCTTATGGGCTTCATCAGCAACAGCATAGTTGTTTCATCATCCTCCTTTTTTACTTTTGCTTCACCAGGCAGCTGAAAACGATGCGGGAAGACCAGTCCAATTTACTTTTATCTAACCTTATTTATCTCACATTTTAATTTCCTCACAGGAACGATAATGATGTCTCTATTTTTGCCTAACAAACTCGGTCGTACTTAGTGTGTAGTTGGACGTTTGAAATAAAACGTGTGGTGGTGGTGGTGAAGCTTATTACCGCTAGTAACTGATTACTTATAATAGCAGATGATGATGACGGCCTCTCTATCACACTACCAAATAACTATAATAATAATTGTTTTCTTTGCATCTACAGCCGTTACTTTGTTACTGATTCAATCTTTATTATTATTAATAATAATACATATCTACAAGTTATCATTGTGGTTTATTTCTACACACTTTTCACTCGTCAGTTTACAATCAACATCAAGAATGTTTTGCGATAAGTGCTAATTATAATTATAGCAAATGCTACACTATCATCATCCAAACACTATATATAGTACAGTTTATAAGGTAAATAAATTAGAATAGCAACTTAAAATAGGTGGCATGTAGCATATTACCACCTAAATAGCAACATATAGAGCGTACCTACTAGAATGTGGAGACAATAGAAAAAAGTAACAATCACTTTGTCTTTTACGCTCACTTCTCTCACTGAACTTTTGTGATAAAGGTTAACAATGTAACAGCTTGTCTTTCACGTTTTCAACTCTAAAATGAAAATTGCATACAAGTGTCCATCTCATGTCAGTTTTCCACTTTCAAGTTATATCGTTACTGCTTTTCTAAAAAAAAGCCTCTAGAAAGTTGAGTGACGAACATTATAGCTAGTAATGTGCGCCCATGTGTGTGCGCACCCACACACATGCAATCAGAAAGTACGGAACTCATGCATGGAACGCGGGGTTCGTGTCCTTCCTGGAAAAAATAAACTTATACATACCTTCATGTACCATGA
>JAANSP010000646.1:0-19543 GCA_036850745.1 Homidia socia | reverse complement strand
TTATGGAGTAAACTACAGACGCCAATCACAAGACATTGTACCGTAAAGCAATTTTTAAATTATTTTATAGAATCTGCTCAAGGCAAGTTTTGATTTTTTCCATGCGTGCATTAAAAACAAACTGTTGCCTAATTATGAAAGTAACACTTTTAAAATGAATCGATAAATCAAACAACAACACAAAAAATTTTATGTGTTTAATTGCAAGCGCAAGTTTTTTATGAGTAAAATACCTAAAAACAATCTAATCAAATTCGGGACGGAAAACAAAAAAAGACCCATTCACAATCTCGTAAAAATTTAAATTAAATCAACTGAGGTGTCCTTGTTCAAGGTTGCATTTTGTCTAGCAAGTATGTATGCAGTAAAAAATAAAATTTAATAGAACAATACAAATTTGTATACAGCTCAGATGCAACTCTGAAACAACCAAACAGATACAATCTACAGAGACTCAATTTCGCTCGTTATATTTTAATGTGTTGACTTGTCTATTTGTTTATCCCCTTTTCTTCTTCTTCTCCTTCTTCTGCTCTCTGCCATTCTAAAATTACCTATTTAATTTAAATTGCACATACATGTGCATAAGCATAATGTGCATAAAATATACACCTAGTTTAGTGATGTGATAAAGTAAATCAGCAACTACAGCAAAAGTTCAAAAAAGAAAGAAGAAAGAGAAAAAAATTCTTAAATGAGTGAATTGTGAATTGATCGACATCAACAGAAATCATAAAATAAAAATAGAAGGAAAAAATATCCTGCCCAAGCCAAAAGGAATAAAAACGTACACTTATCAAGGATGTCAGTCAGTCAGGTTTGTTATATATTATACTAGCTTCTCTGCTGCTGCTGCTAACTGACGAGGGGGATCATGATGATAAAGATGATAATACATAATCATTTGAAATGATAATGAATGATGAAAAAGTGCATGCATGCATATAGCTAGCCGGTCAATATAATGCAATCGAAATATTTACTATTGACTATTATGAATTTTATTACTAATTTTTTATGCTTTACTTCTAACTACAAAAATATACCTATGCTTCGTTCTGTTACGCTGCATGAATGCATAACTGGCCATCATGGTAATAAGCTGAACTTCTTTTTTTTAAATTCAAATTTTGAAATGATAATGAATGATGAAAAAGTGCATGCATGCATATACCTAGCCGGTCAATATAATGCAATCGAAATATTTACTATTGACTATTATGAATTTTATTACTAATTTTTTATGCTTTGCTTCAAACTACAAAAATATGCCTATGCTTCGTTCTGTTACGCTGCATGAATGCATAACTGGCCATCATGGTAATAAGCTGAACTTCTTTTTTTTAAATCAAATGAATCAAGTGCATAAAGGAAAGGAACATACCGACCGACCCACCGATACTGCTCTGCTACTGCCCTTTTGACTTTTGCCATTTGTGGCCAAGTATCAGCAAAGGAATTATAATNTTTTGCCATTTGTGGCCAAGTATCAGCAAAGGAATTATAATGGTCATTATAATAAAAATAAAAGAATTTTTTAAGTGCTCATTTACTTATATTTATTTATTTAAATGCCTATTCGGAAAATGATCGTAATAAGCGCATATAGTTAGTTTTAATATTTTTTATGGTGATCTGCCGGTGTTTGTTTTTCTGTTCATCTCTCTTTTCTCCCCTTCTTCGTGATGCTCATCATAAGGCCCTTCTCTCATCTCAAGCCTCTCACAAAACACTTTAAATGTGTACAGTGTACGCATACTTATTTTGTTACTTGGTGTAATTGACATGGTCCAATAATTTTATTTAACAATGAGCTCACTCACACAGCAGTGAGATATAAAAATGTATATATACCTAATTTACTTTTTAAAATTATTCTTCTTTGTTATAGCAGACAGTTCATCATAAGGCCCTTCTCTCAAGCCTCTCACAAAACACTTTAAATGTGTACAGTGTACGCATACACATTTTGTTACTTGGTGTGATTGACATGGTCCAATAATTTTATTTAACAATGAGCTCACTCACACAGCAGTGAGATATAAAAATGTATATATACCTAATTTACTTTTTAAAATAATTCTTCTTTGTTATAGCAGACAGAAATAATAACTGTTGAGTTGCCTATTAAATATTTGGACTATTACACGGGATTACTTATAATAATAATAACACGTAAATATAAACTATTGCATGTTGCTGCTGCAATGTAATTTTAATTTTATTTATTGTTCAAAGATCTATATGCTGTTCAAGAGATTGATTATCTTAAGATTAGCATTTACTTTAGGAGAAGAGCAGTGCAAATATCATACATTTCTATAGAGGGATCGTTCATTAGACATGTGTTAACCAATGCCGAACAATAGTGAAACAACATTTCTGAGATTTTAATCTTTTAATAATAATAATAATAATTTGATTTCATCACCAATTTTATGAAGGACCCCACATAACTAAAATTCCTTTGCAAAATATAGTTTTTTGAAACTTTATCGCTGCTGTTTAGCAAGAATTAATAATAATAATAATAATTTGATTTCATCACCAATTTTATGAAGGACCCCACATAACTGAAATTCCTTTGCAAAATATAGTTTTTTGAAACTTTATCGCTGCTGTTTAGCAAGAATACATAAATCAATGACAGGCATTTTAGGCACATAAGTATAAATATTTCTGCTATTATTAAATATTTTTGTTACGTTACTTGTTATGTAGAAAAAAGCCCATGTTGTTCTATTCTAATTCCAAAATACGTTACGTGTAAACATGATCATCTTTATACTTTTTGGATTGAAAATTAAATTCTGATTTTAAAATCTTTAGAAATGATCGGCGATCCGTAGATTCGATTAAGCATCTCAGCTTACCTGACTTGGCTCACTCTGAAAACAGCGCAGAGTACCCATCACTTTATGTTATGTAGGTACATCAGAATTTTGACTGTTACATACCAACCAAGAATAGCTGTCTACTTATGGCTGCATGTTGTAGTAAAAAATAAATTTCATTCAAAATATTTCCACTTTAGTATCAACCAATAATCTGATATTGTGTGGTAGATGGATGGATATTTGCAATCTTTTTTCTTAAAAAAGAAATGAAAAAGAAAAGATGAGGCAATATCGATTACACAGACAACCTTATGGGCAAAAAAAATCTCGCGGTCATTTTTACATCATCCTCGTTACAGGCTTAATTTAGAGTAGACTAATAATGTGGACTAGTAGTGTAGTAAAAGGAACCAAAAAAGTGAGCAATTAGATTACGATTACGTTTATACATTTTTTTGTTGATCTTGATGGTTGATTGATAGCAGCTAATGTAGCTTGAAAATGGCCTATACCACTACCACCGCCATAGATACCTACTTATTATTGTGGTATTCTAATTGGGTGTAATAATCCTCCCCTTTTGTGCTGCAACTTATTTACCGTTATTCAGCAAAAGTGTTCAAAAAATTGAAATAGAAACTGGTGAAGGTCGTCATGCCTCAAGTTGTTCAGAATTGTGAGCAATTAGATTACGATTACGTTTATACATTTTTTTGTTGATCTTGATGGTTGATTGATAGCAGCTAATGTAGCTTGAAAATGGCCTATACCACTACCACCACCGCCATAGATACCTACTTATTACTGTGGTATTCTAATTGGGTGTAATAATCCTCCCCTTGTTGCTGCAACTTATTTACCGTTATTCAGCAAAAGTGTTCAAAAAATTGAAATAGAAACTGGTGAAGGTCGTCATGCCTCAAGTTGTTCAGAACGCACGCTTTTTCTGGTGATTTGTACCTAGCACATGGCAAAAAAATGCGCAGAACTGCAGATATTTATAGCAAAAGTATATACAAAAAAAATCTACGAGGTTAAACAAGTAAAACTATGATGATAACAAGAGCAACAAAGTTGGTACAAATGTCCGAGAATCCCAATCATCACTTCATAATAATACCTGTCTACTTGATCATCAACACGATCTTTACTGAAAATAAAATTATCTTGTGAACTACATCCCCCAAAAAACGCATTCATTCAACTAGATATATATACTTCCAACCAAGTCATCCTCCACAATATTTTTTATTATGATGCCAAGTGAATTGCCAAAATTAATGCAATTCCTGTGTGCACTACGTGCGTACTAGTAGCGGTGGCGGCAGCAGCAGGAGCAACGGTAGCGTGACTACCTACTTATCAATAACAAAAGCGCTAAAAAACAAAAGTATTATTTTTGGCAGGGATACGATTTGTAAACTAAAAAAGGGATATGAACTTGAAACTTGGAAGAATAAATAAGAAACAAGTTTACACTGATATAATATTTTTTGTGCTCCCTTTCGGTAGTCATTATGTATCTCATACTGCAGTAATGATAATAATAAAAAATATTCAACATCATTTTCCAATCATCTCTGATGATGATAATAATAATGATCAAAGACAAAAAAGTAAACTGATTTTTATGAGTACCAACATAAGAGGGTAGTAGCATCTTCTTTGCTTCTGTTCCCATTCAGATTCAATGACGTATGCAGTTTTTTAAAGTTATATGCCAAAAATATATATATAAATAATACAACAGAAAGGTTGGTTTTGCGATTGAAGGTCTAAGGATAGATAGATGAAGATGATGGCGTTTGATTTTTTTCTACGTAATTAATTTTAAATAGAAATCGACAAGGTGACAGAAAAATGGCAAAGTAGGTACTAATAGATTTATAATGTCAACAGCTTTCAAGATCGAATAAGGACACGTCGATCCGATTAAAAAGAAACAAAGAAGATGGCTCAATTATTATTGTTTTTCATGATGATGAATATGAATATGATCATCATCACCGCCACGCCACACTCACTATCATTTCAATTTTTTGATGGTCCATTGCGTAACAATTAAAACAAAGTAAAGTAGCGAAATAATTACATGGCATGGCATATATTATGACTGTGCAATTGACAAATGAGCAATTATGATACTTTTAACGACTCGAATAAAACAACAGGTGGTACTGACGTTTCAGACATTTTATGAATTTCATAGATAAGCTTCTTCAGAAGCAGCAAAGCCGAAAAAACGTGCATGTACCTACCTGCAATTATTAGCAATGGCATAAAATCAGTGTCACGTCATGCCTATCATTACTATACTACTAATTAACTTGTATGATCAACTTTAAAGGATGTTTCATGCATGACTTTGTTGTGTTCTTGTGCACAGACTATCTAATGAGCATCAAGTGAGCAAAATACAGTGCATATAAAAATGATCATTGATTGAGCAGCAGAAGAAGAACTAGTTTATATAGCTTATTTACTACTACTAGTTAGTTAGTTACTCCGACTGCTTATGTGTACCATTTAATTATCATCAGTGAAAATGACGGTCATAAACAAACACTTTGGTTCATTTATTGTCCATCAGTTGATTGATCATGTTGACTGCTTGTTAAAATGTTGGATTTTTGGATAAAAGTATAATTTGCATACTAAATGTAAGAAAGCGAAGGAATCAATAATCAATCAATGTTCAAAAATTTCATAATGACAAATAGGTAGTTTTGTCCATGTGCTATCTATAGATAAAAATCATGTCAATAATAATAGCCGTCTCAAATCTTGGAATAGTCCAACAAAGATTTTTACACCATTTTTCTACTGTTATAAGGACCCTTTGTGCCTTGTGGCCAACTAAAAATACTTATTGGCGTCATACATCTTGTGAAATGCCTTGGTAATTAAATTTAGCTTGATATTATCATTATATTTCCTAGTACAACTTTTTTTTACGTCGAATCAACCTAAATAATGAAAGGACTTTCCAGCTTCTGATGAAAAAATAATGGAATTATTTTGGCTTCAAATATGTCTCCATTCCATTACGTTATCCTGCTACTCCTCCTTTTTAATTGCTTGTTCGTTTCATCTGTTGCATTTCATTTTTTGTGACCTCCCATCACGGTACTATTACAAAATGCAATTTTATTTCATTGACAAAAAACCAAAGAAAATGATGATGATGATGATTCTATGATGATATATTTAATAAATATGCATAATTTTTTTATGTTTATGAAAAACAGTGCCATTAAAATTAATAACTTTTTAACAAGCGTCAAAAAGAAATAATTTCGAGTTAGGTGGCATACCAAAATCACAGAATTTGTATGAAAATTTACTAGTGTCGGTATACATATATTATAGGTAGGTGAACCTCAAACGACAAAAGTCATCATAAAGCTCTGCTAGCAAGGTCAGAGTCAGGGTGGTAACGGCACACACAGCTAAAAACACCAAAAGAATGCGCATTTTTGGAGAAAAAATTACTTTTGTATAAAACGCAGCAAATAAGTAAATCAAAATTACAAGGTATTTTTTAAATTGCGTTTTTGCTCACAATGAAAATTGTTAATTACAGACATATATCCACCATTGTAATCGGTAATTACAACTGATCAAAGCAAACTTTTGATTGATTTTTTTTCACATTAAAAGGTAAAAAAATAACAATTTCTTAACGATTTGTGTTTTGTGTCCTATCCATTTGCATGTCTGATTGTGCACTTAACCTAGAAAAATAATTGTTTCGTCACTATAGTCATATTCTTCCTAATTTTTTCCATTTTTGGGCAATAAAAATCAATAATCTTTTTCTAATTAAATGTGCATATATGCGTGCATGTATACCTAGAGGTTGTTTTCTACTCTCTAGGTTTTTTTCATCTTCTAGGTGGTCATTGTAGGTCGTCGAATGTTCTTTTGACGACGGCCATGGCACGAGAATAGCGTTTATAATATTGATTTAATTAAGGCTAATCACACAGGTAACAATTTTTGTTTTGTGTTCTGCCTTCTCTTAAATTGCTAATTGATATCATAATATACGCTAAAAAGATATTTATGTGACTTGTGCGCATATCCAACCCATTCGCTTTGGGTAATTTGTTTAGTGTCCATAATAATTGCTTGCCCTGTGGCTTGGGACATGAAAAACAATTTTTCCGCTTGTGAGATTAAATTAGCGATAAAAAGCAAATACCAGAGAGATATGAAATTTCGCCATTACAATTTCTTTTAAATGTGGTATTTTAACTGCACTCTGCACCACACTTACTTTGTTTGGAGGGTGGAGTGCCGCAAAAAGAAAATATCTTTAATGTGTGAAAACTGTGAAACATGAGCCGTCGTAATCGTAAAGCTTCCACAGAGCAATGGAATGGAATATGGCGACACTGAAAACTGACAAAAGGTCACTTTGGTCAGGGCAATAAGCATTAAAATGACCAGAGGAATCATTGAAATGACGTGTACCACCCAGCGGGTTCCCTAATAATAATATTTAGGTACATTTACTTTTTTAAACAATAATATAAAGCTAATAAATATAGGTATACCTATAAATTCTGCCAGTCTTTTTGTCGCTGCTCCTTTCTGTCTCCGTATAAAAAAGTCAATCGTGTCTCCCCACCAAATTAGCCCTGATTGTTGTCAAATCGTGATCAAAATAGGAATTCAATAATAAATAGGAATTGTTATGCGAAAACTCAATCTAGATGAATCTAAAAGTTTGTTAATGTCCATTTTTCTTACCGTGATACAGGTAGTAAGTAACGCAAAAAATTGCATGTACCTTGCACATTGTTATTATTAAGCATCGTTTATTTATTGTGCAGTATTACGAGATGTTCTATAATCACCATGACAACTGCACTGCATCAGTAGAAGCAGATCAAAGATAGTATCAGGGTCAGGGGAAGTTAATATGCAGTAGTCCTTATAAAAAGTCTTCAAATCACGTAACAAGCTATGCAATTCTGAACCAAAGTCGCATGCATAAATATATCCAATTCAGAAAATAAGTGTACAAAGTACCATCGGTCGTCTGTCAGATCAGATCACAGATCAGCTAAAATTGGTGGTACTTGAGCTTGTTGGTGAAATAGCTTTTATTCAACAAGCAAATAATATAGTTGGTCCATTTTGTAACGACATATATAATAATAATAATAAACGATCATGAGATTGATGATCATGATGATGAAGCTGAGGTTGAACAAGCGGACGTGATTATGCTTTACATTAATTTCCATCTTGATTGATTTGCTCGACAAAAATTCATCCGTGCACTGTGACGATCTGTGATCCGCGTAAATAGGTACAAGTCAAACTACATATTCATCAACACAGTATAAAATTGCCCATGGTACAGACAGAATATATAACTGTCTATTTGCCGAGTCATTTGTTGCATTGCAAACTCAATTTTATTGTCTTCCACCTAATGTGCCAATAATACCTACTAAAAAGACAATAATAGTAGCGCCATGTACACTCTTATTATTATATTTTTTTCTAAAGAATGAAAGGGGCGCAGTTCTCCACAGTCTACTACAGCAGCACTGAACTGCACTGTTTATTTATTAATGAGCAGAATTAAAGACACGATCATTCAGAACAGATCTATATTACAGACAGAGAGCTAAAGAACAAAACAAAAAAAAACTGGTCTACCTTGCCACAGGACACATATTTTTACGCTGAAGAACGGGATTCATCATCACTCAATACCTGTTACCTGACTGCTGCATAATAAGCCCATAAGGAACAGTAAGCTCCACACATTGTCTTTTTTGTGTGTTGACTGACGTCTTTAAAAAAGAATTCACTTTCGTTACTCAATTTCAATCAGACTCCCTTTTTAATTGCCCCTGACTGACTGCTAAAAATACCTAATTCTTGCGGCTTTTGTGACAAAACCCCGACCCGCCTCCCTGTTTACTTGTCATCATTGTCATCATTGTCATTATCATCATTATCATCAGCAGGTTAAATGCCTCCAGAATTTTCAGACAAGAATAAAAAAATAATACTTTTTAATTAGGCTCGCTTGGAGAGCCGCACTCATTCAGTCAATCAACGAAAATTGTTCCGTTAGTTTAATTTTTGATATGTAATTGCAAATTCTGCACTTGCACCCATTATTCTGTGGCAAATTGCCTTTTTTAAATGAGATGAAAGGAATGCAGGGCTAAGCTGTCTGTCAAGTTACACAAGTGAGTTACCTAAAAATACTTAATATTAATAAGTAACTGGATTTCTCTCGCACTGCGTAACCTATGCGCATTTATCAGTAAAACTGACTAATTACTCTTGTCACTTTTTTGAAGGTGCACTGCCTAAGGAATGTTTAGGCGTTTCCCAACTTGCCATCTAAAATTACCAAGAAGTCTATATACTCCATCAACTCTATTCAGTTTATCAAGGTCATCATTGTACAGTATTGATACAAAAACACGCACAATGACAAATTAACGCACCTGGTGCGACTCTAACTCGTGCCAAAAAGGTAAAAAATAAAAACGTACGAATGCTAGATGCTTGCACTTGTTTTTTAGTACTAAACTACATTCCTCCAGATTACCATTAATCATCATCATCCAGGAAGAGTGATGGGTGCCATTTATTCTCAAATTACATGTTTTAGAAAACTATAATTATCTTTTATTACTTACCTAATGAGAATAGATTCCTAGAATTATGGCTTCTTGTGCTACTTGTACATTTTGCATAGGGATCCTCATTAATTTTCTCCGTGTTTAATTCAGCGCCTTCTCCTGAGCAATTTTTCACCTGCTCCTTCAAATCCCTCCTCATCCTTACATTATATTTATTATTGGACACTGAAAATTTTCCTGTTTTCTTGCTACAACAATCAAGTCCAATCAAGTTTACATTATTGCTGCTATTACTATTCTTAGCATTCTCGCAATCTGTTTCCTTTAACATATCTCCTGGGTCATTTATTAACACGGAGTATAAAAGGGATTTATCTGGGGATCCCGCCCCGGTGGACCCCATGCTTGCAGCAATATTAATCCAAGCTTGTTGTTGTTTTTGCCGTCACTACCACTGACCACAGCACTCATTAATCTAAAAAAGAGGCAAACAATGCAACGATTTTGTCCGCCCCGGTGGACCCCATGCTTGCAGCAATATTAATCCAAGCTTGTTGTTGTTTTTGCCGTCACTACCACTGACCACAGCACTCATTAATCTAAAAAAGAGGCAAACAATGCAACAATTTTGTTTTTTTATGCCATCCTCATTCCCACAACAATGTCGAGTAAAACCGGAAATCGGAAATGATGGTCTTCCACCACTGCTATTCTCTGTACAAATCACCACAGTCACTTTCTACGAAACAGCTTTCCTATTTACTTATTTACTTTCCAATCGATAATTAGAAAATCCTGGAGAAAGCCATAATAATGTCCACCACAGATATGGTCACCTCTACGGGAATGAATGGAATCCTCTTCTTTTTCAGAGAATGCGATAACTAGGCGAATGAATGAGTGCATGCATGCGCTTCTTTTTATCAAGTCGACTCTGCAGACGCTACTGCAACAATGAGTCCCTTGAATGAGTGTAGTGCAAAAAGCTGCTCATGATCGGACGCTTGAACGTTTGTGGCGTTTTTTGCTCTTCTTGCTGTTCTGCAGTGCAGAGGGTTGTTGTATGCCCATCGCGTCCCATGTGTGCTGTTGTTGAGCATAACACAGCAAAAGGGTATGCGCGTGAGAACCAAACTAGCCATATTCACTGCTGACTATTCAGTGCTTTACTTTACTGATGCTGCTAATACACCCTTTGCACCATTAAAGTATAATAATAATCATCAAAACAACATGGGCTAAAGGGTCTGCGCGTGAGAACCAAACTAGCCATATTCACTGCTGACTATTCAGTGCTTTACTTTACTGATGCTGCTAATACACCCTTTGCACCATTAAAGTATAATAATAATCATCAAAACAACACGGGCACATATGTATATACATCTCGCTATATACCTAAAGTATTCTATTTATATGTCAGACCAAAGAGCTCAGTATTAATACTAATATAATATGCATCTGCCTATATATATTCTCATTTTAATGTGTTTATTGTTGCAAATAAATAAGTAGGTAGAACAGCAAAACATCAGGGCAAAAAAATCGTTTAAAGTACCCCTTTCGTAATCAAAAGTCATTTTATTTATGATGATGATAATATGAACATTGTTTGCATTCTTTCATTTTCATATAAAATAGGCACAAAATATTTAACACGAACAGTTATATAGATAGATATACAGTTCTTATATATATCTCATATACATGAATTTAAGGTAGTACTATGCGTGTAATGTATGTAGTATGCCGTATATAAAATGCAAAATTCACTTTTTATAGTGTTTGTTAATTTGTACCTACCTGTAATAACTTTCAGTGATAAGCGTAAAGTAAAATTAATGGAAAAAACTAACCATTGGTCATTTTGGAAACTGAAACGGTGTAAAAATGGCGACAGGAAAAGTGGCAATTTTGTGTACGATTTTGATGATATTTATGATATGATGGCACTTATGCAAATCTTGACGACAAATTGTTTTTTACTTTAAGTTTCGGTGATTTGTCTATATGTAGGTGCACAGTCCGATATGATGGCGATTGTTGAATTCGAAACAAATCTGCATGCAAATGCGTAAAATAATGGAGAACGGACTATTTTCTATCCATAAAATTTTTTTTTCATACCACTTTCATTTTTTATTATATATATCGTATCCATATATAATAATAATAATATCATACGTAATTTATAATTATTTAATGTACGAGTGTTGTTCGTATAATATAATTATTATAACAATAGAAATTTTTCATTTGGCAAATGTTTTCAGTTTTTCCTCTTCTTCTGTTCCTCCTTAAACGACATACAATTTCAATATGTATTTAATATTTTATCATATTACAATAACATATTTTTGTATTTCTTATTAACCGGGCATAGTAGTCTATAATGTTGTAGTTTATTTTAATCGGTATTCGGTAGTAGTTCAGTTTGTTGTTGTATTTTATAATAATTATGCAGTATAGCTTGTTGAATGATGGATTTTTTAGTACACAGAATAATTTGATTTTTTAATATATCAAGTTAACCTTACATTTACGTTGGCTTGGCTTACTTGCATTATCCCGTAGATTATGATTTTTTAAGATGTAAAGTGTAAATTTCATATCCTTCTTGTTTATTTATTGAAAAAAATTAGCGCGATATAGTAGCTACATTTATAACAAGTGATTTGAAAATGATTATCGTTTAATTTGACTTTGTTGTTGGTATACTGTGTGTACAATATGGAATTAAACTTAAAGCTTTATACTACTGACCTTCTCTTCAATTTCAAACAACAATTTTCAACTTTCGTTGCATTTTCAACAAAAATTGATAAAACAACCAAAACATAATATCACATTCAGACATTTGTTTCTAAAACTTTAGAAAAAATCCTCCATGTACTTTACTTTATTCGTGCCAATTGAACATAATTAGCAAAAATTTTGCAGCATAATATAGCAATAAATAAATAAACAATTTGTGACTGCACAATTCACTGTTGACATAAATGTCTGAACCAATCAGCATTTTTGCCAAAAGGAACGGTGTAAAGAGAATTTCATCAATAAATAAATAAACAATTTGTGACTGCACAATTCACTGCTGGCATAAATGTCTGAACTAATCAGCATTTTTGCCAAAAGGAACGGTGTAAAGATAATTCTTTATGGTGAACAACTGATTGGGCAAGAAAGGACCGCACACGTTGCTTGAAAAAATAATAAATGTTTTTCTTCTTCTTTTTGCTAACGTTTTTTTGCATATTTCGTATTGTACATAATAATATCACAATTTACAATAACACACTAATAATAACGCGCCAATATATCATAAATAACGATTAAGTATTAACTCTGCAATATATTTGCAAATAAAATAAGTAAATAGGAACTATAAAGAAAAAAACCGAAGCTGTACTTATTCGTCTACGTAATTATCATTATTACTATTATTAAACTTAAATACGCATTTTTATTATGAAAACAAGGTACAAAACAATTTTTTAAAATTTAAATCATAATAACAAAAGGCATGGAAGAAAAAATCTTTTATAAATGCAAATCTCAATAATATTCTTTTCATCATCTTAACAGGCTATAAGATTTCAGATCAAAATCAAATTGAAAAACTTAAATCGGTGGATATTTTGGATGAAAAATTATCCAAAATCAATATTAAGAATACAAACTATTAATTTCATGTCAGAGGTCAGCCACCTAAACATTCCAATGGTCACATTTTGGAATGGAAAAAGTCGCGTAATTAATTATACCCATTAATTAGTTTGCTAATTAATTAAACTATGAAATATTTGGATAGGTAACCTGTTGCAATGATTTTTTACACTGACAGCGATGAGTAAGTAGTACATTTACAGAAACGAAGATGCATCATTAAACATATTATATAATCTTGACATTGATCACACGTACTTGTCCAGTAGCAATTATTTATTCAACCTACACATTAATTAAATAACAGGTAGACAATTGAATTCGCTTTACTATTATTATGTACACTTTACGACGAGACGCATGCATAATGCTTAAACTTATTACTATGTACAAATTTGAGATTTTTGCTGGCTCTTTTGATTCCAAATATATTTTTACAAACTTTGGAACTTGCTATTAAAATTATCTATCTACAAAATCTAACTTTGTTTTTCATACCAATTCCGTACAACAATAATAGTTTCAATTTTTTATACAAAAATTTGTACACTTACAACCTATCCAGAGAAATATATCGTGCATAATAATAGTAAACATGCATTTATGATCATGTACATTATCAAATTGACACAAAATATTTTCTTCATATATTGTAATCCATTATTCATTATTATTTAATTTTACACTGTTGACATTGACATAAGAGGAAAAACTCGAAAAAGATTGATTATACTTACTTTAAAGCTTCGTTCATTTAGAAAACATTGAGATTCTCATATTAAACCAATATATATATATATATATCAATACCAATATAATAAATGAATATATTTATTACCTACCATGTATATTACCTATTTTTTCTTTTTTACGTGATCTCTTCTTCAAAAAACTTCAATTCCCGGTACAATCTATACATGCGGTCCTTAATTTTTTGTCGTCGGCTAGAGATTCATAATTCATTATGCATTCCATCTTCTTTTGTATTTCCTTTCATATCCAACAAATCCAGCACCAGCAGCAGCCCCTCATACAATAGAGCTTGTATAACAGCCATGATAAAACTTATGCCTATTTTCTTACATAAGCAGACAGTTTTTTTCTATAAACGTGGATATTTTTCTTGTTCAATGAGCTCAACATACTTTCCAGCAGTGTTTCCAACTCAAGAAAAATAATTATCTCTTTTGAACAGTTTTTTACAATGTAATATTATTATTCCAAACTATTGATAACAATAACTTTTTATGCCTATTCTACATATTATAATGACAAGAAATTACGCTTTTTTCAAAAAGCTTTTTACAAAAATGGGATCATCAAGATTAATGCGCGTACCTATATTTTTATTATACCTACCTATTGATAACAATAACTTTTTATGCCTATTCTACATATTATAATGACAAGAATTACGCTTTTTTCAAAAAGCTTTTTACAAAAATGGGATCATCAAGATTAATGCGCGTACCTATATTTATTATTTAGTTACCTACCTATACTTTTACTCGTGATGGTGTTGACTTGCCTAGTACAAAAAATTACTTTATTTACTAAATCTCCTTTTTACATCAATTATCGATATTATTTATTATATAATAAGCCTACTTAACCTACACATACAATTTGTTCGCACCTAGACATATTCGTTTACGCCTACATTATTTGTCAGCGGCTCCTGAGCCTGTAAAAAATAAATAAAGAAAAAAATATCACAACATTAGCATTTCATTTTAACCTTTTTAACATCATGAAAATAATTTGGTGTATGTATAAGCATATTATAATGCTAAGAAATAAAAATAAATAAGAAATAATGGAAAATGAAATTAGTTTTCTTGCGAGGTGACATGCAAATTGCTTAAGAAATTATCATCATCATATCATATAATGATATAATGAACGGGTAGGGTACGAAAACATGAAAATCAATATGAAAATGATAATTTTTTGATGAAGAAATGCGTAAACTAAATTTAATGTGGCATATGGCGTGTCATGCATAGCCATATTTAAAGCTGCGTTAAAAATACGTATACAAAAAACCTTGTCAGCGGTGTCATCAACAAAATGTCTTGTCGTTTGTCATTCAAAATGTCAAAACAAAAATTACGCAATGTAAGACGCAGTGTTCTACAAAAAGGATACAGTAATCTCTTATAAGAGTACATTACGTTTATACGAAAATATCAATAAGAAAAATAAAATTTATAAACAAGTAAAACATTTTTTTACGTTTTATATTTTTTTTTCTAATCTTTCATGCTTTTAGAAAAAGATCCTATCCAGACGGAGACAGAATGGACTTACCAATGAAGAATCGAAATATCCAAAATTCTTTGATGGATGAGATGTTTTGTAAAAGCAGAGATGAAGATGAGACATTTTTAAGGGGAAAATGAATAGATTTATAGTATATAGAAGAGGAACATTTATATAAATAAAAGAATTTATATATGTAGCAGATTTTTTTTGCATTTCTCTTGAGACTTGTGTAAGAGCAGAAAAGTAGACTAACTTTATTCTTTTTAAAGAAAAAATATATAGAGTAGGTAGTTGTTTTTTTTGTAAAAAAAGTTTTGTACATGATGATGAGATGATGACAGCATTATCCAGACGGAGACAGAATGGACTTACCAATGAAGAATCGAAATATCCAAAATTCTTTGATGGATGAGATGTTTTGTAAAAGCAGAGATGAAGATGAGACATTTTTAAGGGGAAAACGAATAGATTTATAGTATATAGAAGAGGAACATTTATATAAATAAAAGAATTTATATTGCAGATTTTTTTTTGCATTTCTCCTGAGACTTGTGTAAGAGCAGAAAAGTAGACTAACTTTATTTTTTTAAAGAAAAAAATATATAGAGTAGGTAGTTGTTTTTTTGTAAAAAAAAGTTTTGTACATGATGATGAGATGATGACAGCATGAAAAATGATTATTATTAACAAAAGTAAATTTTGTGCATGGCTTTTGTTATCTGTACCATTCACCCGAAACCCACCCCACTTTTTTATGCTTATCCTTCCGTGCTGCTGAACATGTTATTATTCTTATTGATTTTGTATTTATATTTATTTCCTTCCTACAGAAAAAAAGACGGATCCTTATTGTGTGTCTGTTTTCTTTTTCGCCTGTCAAACAAAATGTCACGCAGATGACATGGCGGTCGCCACTGCCACCACCGCCAAACAAAAACAGTTCATTTTTTGCCCTTATCATCATCATTTTCTCAACAGACAATAATGCATTATTCAGCTCCCTTAACACAACATCTGGTCTGGAGAAGAAAACAACATCAACATTATCATCATCCATCGTCACTCTCACATACATACAAGTAAACTACCGACAACAACAAAACAAATATTTTTACTTGTAGTACAACTTTTCCCGTCATGTTCACTACTTTTTAGCTCCCTTTCCATGAATTTCATCAGAAGAGGAGCTGGAGGAAGAAGAGAATCAGAGAATGATTATGATGTTGCTGATGCCGCCGATTCTGTATATCCTCTTGCCTTTTCCTTTCGCACTACTTCACTCCACTGACTACATAATCATCAACAACAGCGTCAGTGGTTACAGCCTCATCATCTACTATTGCTTCTCACGAGAATTCATTTTCATTCTTAACGAACCGTTACTTATTTCTTGGAAGCATCATCTTTCCCATTCTCGTACCATTTCCATTTCCTTTTTTTTCGCAAACGAAAACTTTTACTTTAGTACTTTCTCTCTCTCTCAGTCAGCTTTCTTTGCGCAAAAAACATGAGATGAAAAAGACAAAAACTATATATGTAGTAGCCAAAAAAGTTGCAATTGAGTGCACAGAAAATTGTTGTTGTCAGAGAAAGAGAAACTATTCTGTCATCATCATTATCATCGTCATCAAGAGCAACTTATTTTCTCTTTTGTAAGCTATCATGCTGAAACTGATCAAATTATATTTGCAATGATGTTGATATCAACATCAACAATACTGAAAAATATTTATTTATTTGAGTTTTTCCATGTTTGTCGGAAAATCAATAATGAAAAAATGCGCCATTGAATGAAATATCTATTTTTTTTAGAAAGAATGCCATAAACTTTTTTCTACTTTTTGATTCTTTCATATTTTTGGCAATATTGTATTTTGCTTTGACTTTCTTTGACTTATTTTTTATTTAACTGTGCAGCTAATACTGTTGCGAGTTTGAATGATGTCCTCAATATTTTTTGCAATAATAATAATATCCGTATTCACAAACATACCAAAAAATGTTTTACATGCAGTAGTCGAGTCTGCTTACCTATGTAATGTTAGATATTTTAAATGTTTCTATAATATATTTTAGCCTGATTTTTATGGTAGTATACTTGACTGTTGTGAAATGATGACAAACTTGCTAACGTATTTTTAAATTGGCATCTCTTGTGACGTTGTATACCCGTAGATTAACCGCAACTTGAGATTTGAATAGGATTTTTTTTTAAATCCCCATAATTTTGCCTTATCAAGTTTACTAATTCGAAACTGTTAATCACTAGAGTTAAAGTTGTTATATATATTAAACGTCATATACATACCTAATAAATACAGCTATTAATGGTTCGTAATACGAGCTTCGTATCAGCAATAGATAGAAACGAGAAAAAACTTCGAGACTATCGAATGTGAGATTAAAATGATATAACTGTACCTAAAATTTTAGCCGTGCGATTTATAATTAACTATTAAACTATCGATTATGCTTTTGTAATAATATAAATATTTTTTGTATTGTTGTGTGCAAGAATTAAATTGAAATACCTATAGAGAATTGTATCATAATAATATTTAGATTTCAGAAAACCCTATTTATATTTTTTAAGTTAACCTTCATCATCATTATAATAGTAATTAGTAGTATTATAATATTTACTTATATTTTTTGTTTAGTAATGAAATTGTTTTGGACAGATTCGAGGTTCACTTAAAAAGTATGCATATTTTCTATCATTGTCATCATCCCATCAATGAAATTAACATTCTGCATGATTCTGCTAATGTCCTTCCTCACCACAACAAATCAATTAGTGTTTTTTAGTTTCATCTTCAGTTTGAAATGTTTAGCATGTCAAAATATCTTGTCAGTTGTTTTTTTTGTTCCGAGTTCTTCTGTCAAACGGTTGTTGTGCTAGCAAAAGTGATGTGATTTTTTTGCAAACTGTGCTACTTTTTGTGGCTTGTGTGGTGCGATATTGTTTGAAATGTTTAGCATGTCAAAATATCTTGTCAGTTGTTTTTTTTGTTCCGAGTTCTTCTGTCAAACGGTTGTTGTGCTAGCAAAAGTGATGTGATTTTTTTGCAAACTGTGCAACTTTTTGTGGCTTGTGTGGTGCGATATATTTTTTTGATTTTTTTGGTGTTTGTATTTTGCGAAGATGCTATTGCTATTTTCGTTTGTGATCATCTTGCCCCTTCTTCTTGAAAAAGAGGTGCTTTTTTAGCATTTTTTCATGATATTCTTTTGCCAAGTATTTTTAAAAGTTGTATATTTAAATAATGTAGCCGTGTACTATTTTGTGTAGTGTAGCAAGTAATAAAAGTGTTTTTTATGATTTTTTGGTGACTCTAAAAGTGCGGATATTGGCGTTGATGGGCTTTGGCCAATTTGGAAAGAGTTCCGTGGAAAATGATGGCCGAGCTGAGGGGGTAGGACTGTGCATTGTTGTTACTGGTTGGGTTGTTGTTGGGTGGTGTTGGAGCACCAGGACTCACCTCTTCTGATATCGTTGCTGGGTAAGTCTTGTGATAGCCGCCACGCGTCTTTTCTATCGAGACCGCGTGATGGTCTTCAGTTGTCGTCTTCCGGTAGACCGGATTGTCAAAGTTCATACTGTCCCCGTTCTTGACGAAAAACTGACGGTATAACACCAGCACCACCTGAACAAAAAGAACATTCACAAAAATTACCAAAAGTGAGCAAATTAATGGCAACAGCTGCATTCAAACAGCAGCAGCAGTGTCATCATCATCATTCTTAAGTATCCATTAAATTTACAACAAACTTACAAGAATAACGAGAACTAAAAGTGCTGTCAGTGTGCCAATCACAATACCAGCAACTGTTCCCGCATCCGGTCCGCTCATGCCAGTGCGAGGGTAGTTTTCATTCTCATGTTGCTTATTATAACCTGAACAAAAAAGCAGAGAAAATACCACACAAATCCAATTATTTTTCTCCAAGTCTTCTCCAAGAATTTTTTAAGCCCCACTGGTAATTATAATAGCATATATACATGTATGAATGGCCATATTATCATCATTTATATGCCATGCATGTTCAAAATCCCAACTAGCCCATATATAATAATATGTAATTATAAAAAGTAGTATTAATTAAAACTTTTGATATATAAATTCCAAGCCAAGGTTATCATCATCATCATCA
>JAANSP010000645.1:0-19546 GCA_036850745.1 Homidia socia | reverse complement strand
ACGTTTGGTTGCAATTCAGTGAATTCAAGTTGACTGTTAAGGTCATGTTTATAACAAGACCTGGATTTTCTACAAACACCGAAGTGGAAGCTAGCAGTTTCTCAGTGTGGAACTGTGTAATCACGGTACGTTCAATTCGCAAAAAAGAATCAGTTTTGAAATAATAGTACACTATGCTACTATGCACTAAGCGATACTATGCCATAAGCTCATATTTAAATTAATTCACAGTTTCTTCAAATATTGATGGTGTCCACAATGCTTTTCGGGGCAGAATGCAATACTGGCCAACTTGACAACAATGCCCATGAGAACTTGACACATTATCATCAATTCAGGGCGTTTTACTTTTGGGGTAAGGAACAACTAATTTAATATTACTAAATTCTTCATCATCTCATACCCCACTTTGTTGCATTTTTCATCCTACAGTTTGGACTTTGCAGTGTGTTGCCCTATCTTTACTCTTGGTATGCGCGGTTGGAAAGGTAGTTTTAGCAAAGTTGCTTATATTCCTGCTTCTCTGTACGTTTCTCATGTAACACAGAACTGCCAAGACAAAAAATGCCACTTTTGCTTTTCTTTACAGCAAAGTTACCATCTTTGCCACTCATGGGTGCTGTGTGAGGCTTTAATGCAACTTTTTGTTTTCCTTTCTGCTGTATACTTGGCATACCGTGCTTTCCTTGAGGACAAATACAACCAGCGTCTTGGGTCATATTCACTGCCACCTTCAAATGTCGAGTTCAGCAGCAGTAGCAGTACAACCAGCAGCACATCCAACAGTCATTATTGTTCGTTTAGACTACCGAGACACTTTGCCTTTCTAATAATTTTACATTTTCTTATCAAAGGATTTGGAGTATGGGTTGTTTTGAGATACATGATACTACTCCGGACAACTAATATGAACATTATTAGCAACACCAGTGAGGCTGGCGAAAAAAAAATGGAAATTAAAGGTACAACTACATTCAATCATGAGATTCGACAAGAAACCCCACCTCCATCCTATGCATGCGTGTGTACAGATGACCTTTCATGATGTAGACAGTGGTGGCAATAAGTGTTGTTAACGATTAAGTACACAGTTTATTGTGTATATGAATTTTGAAATTGAAAAAAATAATATATGACCCTCCTTTATTCGTCGTTAAAAATGTTAATGAGGATTATTTAATTTAATCATATAGCAGCATGGAGAAAAACAAGATTTTTAAAATTAACATGTAAATGTTGCGTTAAAGCATTTTAATTCCCAGTCCACGTTCAGAGATCGTGTCTACTCATGTATTCCCAGCCGTTGCTTGCTGATGCGCGATTCAAAATACAGGATACTAAATAAAAAACTACTGCTTTTACAAGAAGAATCCTAAAAAATGGTCAGTCATTAAATGAGAAAATACCCGAGGAGGTCGAAATGTAGACAACTCCAACGGCCAATATGTTACCGGCAAGCCAGGTACCTGCCAAAATACACCACACTACGTGCTCATCCTCCCCTCCGAGACTCGGAGGTGATGACATAATGGTTCCACCTTGGCATTTCTCAAGCTCAGCACGCTTGCAATTTTTTAAGCAGGTGTAGCTAGTTGGACTATTCTCACACCTGTTAAAAACGATTGCAATTCATTTTAGCGACTGAGCTGCTTTAGCAGAGTTGGGTTTCGGTATATACTGCAGTAGCGAAAATACTAACGTATCAGTAGCACTATTTATACTGATGCTCTGGTACTGTTACTGTGAGAAAAGAGTAAAAGTACTGGTACTGAGACTGAAGAATTTTTTGAAACGCTATTTATGCTGGCATTTCTATCGCCAGTGATAGATTTTAGTGTTAATACTGATACTTTTACTGGTACTTTTACTGGTGTTTCAATGCTGATACTGGTATTTTTACTGGGAGAAAAATCATAAATACTGGTACTGAGACTGCTAATGAAAGACTCACGCAAGAACAACCCCGATCACAAATTTTGCAAACATCCCGTCGACGTCAGTCAACGAACGCCTCCGTGAGCATTTAGGATCAGCAAAAATGAGCCCCTATAATGTTCAGAATATATTGAGTTTATATTAGAAAATGATAATTCTTTACATTGCTAAGTTTAATTTAATACTAAACGAGAGAAAGTTGTCAAACCATCAGCATATCTGAACGAATTGATAGTTGTATGGGATACAAAGTCATAGTCAAGTCTCACAAATATTTTCAGCAAAAAAAGTTGTGGGTACCATCAGCACGACCTCATAAAACAAAAACTGCGTCAACTGAGGCAAAATTGGTGCCATTGCAGAGAATTTCATAATTCACCCGAAAACGTCGGGGAAATTTGCACGAGCAAATTAAAAATCTTTAAAAATTACGAATCAAGGTTGGCGTTCAAAATCACCACCCTGTTTTACTTTTAAAGTTGTGACTTTGAAAATTCAAAAATAAATATCCTATCGCATATTTGGTCGCTATGAAAGTCTTTGAACGAAAGTTTTTCATTGCAACATATCCTCCTCGCTTCAAATTTGTAATTTTAGCAGCAAATTTGCACCAAGTAGGAATTGACTCGCTTTGAAGATAGTTTTATTTAGTTCGTATTTGGAATTCGATTTTGTAAACGGGTTTCTTATGGAACACTTGGATGTTACCATTTCTCTCTGCCGGGAGTTGTACAACCACTGTTTTTAAAAATGAAATCATGTTTCACTTACAAAGATGATGCAGAAAACCAGGGCTGCTGTACACTTTTGTGACATTAGTATGTCAAAATGTTGGCCTTTTTGATTATTCCCAGAAAAGTTGCACAACGCAACAAATTATTTTGATAATTTTATAACCTTTCTAGCTTTGAGGCAATGCCATGCTAAACGTGTTCACTAGCAAGAAAAGATCAGAAATGTTGTTTAGGCGAAACAAAGATATAAATGAGGACAACCGCAGCACTGGAATAATATAACTGTCAGCTATTTCAATGAAACTGGTAGCAGCTAAGCCGATCATTAAATTGTTTGCAACGAAACAAGGTCAGATCTATTAAAGGATGAACTGCATTCCCTGCATCTTTATGTACTTGTTATTTCAAAACCATTCGGCCAGTTGTTGTAATGTATGGATTTATATACAAGAGATGCAAAAGTCAGTTCAAATTTTACGTGCCTTTATCTGGTGCTGCCATAAGGGATATAATTTTGCATGACAAATGTAGATAACATTTTCACAACACAAACTTGCCTGGCCAGCCAATCGTAGAAGCATGGAGGGTAATTGGTATCAATTCTAGAAAATGAAATTCACCATTTATTGTAGCAAAATCACGACCGTCCTCTTTGTAATGAGTAAAATTGAAAATGCTTTGTTGTATATGCTTAAAATTCATGGCATTACAATTTATCTGAGAAAAAAATCAAAATTGCAGTGTTAAGTGGAGAGGAATACATTTTCATCACTTGATGATTTTTATTAGCTCAAAACAATATAGGTTGATACAAAAAGTCAATCTACATTGGGCTAAAAAACGTGATACTCTCAATAATTGCAAATACTTTGTGACCAATATCTTGCTGCTTCCACTGCATAGATAGCGCAATATTATCCTCCAGTTTGTTCGTTGTATACCTCTATCCGGTTATTGTCTCCCATTTCCAACTGGTTAGGAAAACAGCGTATCCGTGTTTACGGACCAAACACATATTTTATATCGAAAAAGTTTGGTAAATAATAACAATAATCTGTATTTCATGCATCTATTTACCAGCTGAGGTGTAGTATTATTCGGTAATCGCTTTCCATCAAAAAGGAATCTCAAAGAGGATAACGGGCGTCTCTAAAATAAAAAACAAAAGGGTAATACAAAACAATTTTTAATGGTTTAACATCCAGTGATCTGTTTTTTTTTTGCCAAAAGCGAATACAAATGGAACAGATTTAGACATTTTCATCGCAAATCTAATTTTTTTGCTGCTGCATTACTGAAACGATAACAGGTAACTTACCACTTGTACGGAGTAAAGCGTTTTCAAATTACCCATTCGTTCGGTATTTTTCACAATAAAATTGATGCTTGACATGTCTGGGCCAACAAAAGTCACGCAAATGTCCTTGGGGGTCGCATCTGTATTTCTTTTGGTTTCCTATAATATCGATAGTCATTGCAAGTTATGTATCGGACAAGGTGTGTCAGGTACATTCACTGTTTTAAAGCTCGCACGTTTTCTTAAAATTAATGATTACCTGTTTAGGTTCAGACATTTCTGTGGTTTCACTTGCTGCAGTTACAATAAATTAAATTTGTGACCAGTGTTTTCTTGATTTGAAGCGCTGAATGCTACTGGTAATTTTTGCAAAAATAACAAAATGTTTCAACATTCACGTAAAGGTAAAGCTCCTGCTGAATAAATGGCCCGTTATGTTTCCTTATTCAAAATCAAGACAAAGTTTCCATTTTCACGATGGTTCACGCACTTTGCGGTCCATCGTATCCGGTCGCAAAAAGCTAATTACCACGCACGTGTATGCGTGCGGATTTCACCATTTATTTCAGCTTACAAGGAACGTATTCCGTTCATTGCGTTGAAATGTGTTTCCTGTTTTCTGATTTTCACTACGATGAATCAAGTTTTTGCACGTCATCCCATGACCATCAGCTAACTGGTATCAATGGCAGGTATTTGTTTATAGCGTGTACCTACTTGCATGCTCTATTAAATATGAGATGGTACTTTCCCCTGGAAGCTTCTGAAACGCAAACCGAGCCCTTTAAGTGACGTTAATATTATTTGACGGGTGCACCTAACCCTATGACTTTGACTATGACTCTGACATTTTTTTTAGGATTTCATATTAACTTACACAAAAGTGCAAAATCTTTGCTCTCAATATTTTCCTCCATCCCATCCACCTCCTGGTATAATTGACCTCACACACTCCTTGTGTCGTAGATAGCCTAAACCATCCACACTGCCATCATACCACAAGGAAATATTCCTCTGTGTCAACGGCATAATAATAATAGACATGGTTAATTGTAAATATGTGGACAACTTGCATACCAACTAATGACCCAAATTTAGGAAAGCCTGCCCAACCACAATCACAAAATATTTAGTTACTGTTTCCTGCATGATCCACGATACGTTTATGCCTAGCAAGTGGCAAATCAGAGTAGTAATAATTGCGAATAAATACAAGGGTAATATTTATCCCAAATTGGATAATTGCTGACATATCCACTCCCAAATATGTAATATGCATCCCAAAAGATGCATTGCATGACGTCAGATTTTACTGTTTCCTTGCTAGTTGCACCTTGAAATTGTCTTGTTCTCTGAAAATATCAAATTTCACAGTTACAAAGCAGAAAATACGCACATAAATTGCGGTAAAATGTTCTTCGCCATTTGGGCGTATAATTTTTCTACTGCTTTTGGCAATTAATTGTTAGCGTAATATTTTTAATAAACCATTGGTTTATGAATATAATCACCATCATCATGGCATCATCATCTCACCACCACCACCACCACCACCACCACATGTAGTTAATTTTGATCTTAATAAAGAAAATGGTTTTACTGCTGCCGATAACATGAGTAACAAAGACAACAAGCATCATTCTGAAAACATGAAAGCACTCCCATAGAGAAACAAAACGCTGGCCAGTAATACTGAAGAGTTGTAACAGAGCGGTTCGAAGCAACAACAGCAACAACTTCTTGTCTCCATACGCATTGACGCTGGTATTCAATCTTCTCCGGTTGGAGGTAACATGATCTGGGAGGAATCAGGTAGTAAATTCCGCATTCACTTTGTAGAATTGAGTTTCTTAATGTGCTTATCGTAAGTGCCTTTACTACTTATTTACATGATACTTGATCAATGTTATCGTTTCTGTAGATGACTCTACTAGCGGCAACTGGCTGAACATCCTTGACCAAGATGACATTTATGACAGAAAAATGCTAATGGTGGATCCTTATACATTAGCACCACCATTTGACAAGAAACAAGAATTTTGCAAAGAATCGGTCAGCGACGCAGTTTTCAAAACCCCATTAATATGTCCGGCAATGCCTGTGCAAAGAGAGTTCATAACCCTTAAAAGGAAAGCTGATTTGGCATGTGCGGTTGGGTTCACAAACGACCACGCATACTGCTCAAATATTTCTTCAAGTTGCTCGGTTCGAAAACATCCTAGACGGACCGTTATAAATGTTTCAGTGTCTAGAAAAGTTTCACAAATTCAAGTCATCAGAGCTCAGCCCTCACATACGTCAAAGAAAGCGCGACACTTTGCTTTGCAAGACCGCAGTAAAGGCAAAGGTGGCACCAGTGAACATCGACAGGAAACAAAGATCGGAGATAACATTGACGCTCGTAAGAAAACGGTGGTTGTTGAATGCAGGATACAGCGCATTTGCACACAAATCATGACTTCAGGCAAGCAAAGAAAAATTGGAATAGCCACAATAATTTCAAAAACAAGTGTAGGTGAATAAGAAGCCTTTGAGCAAGGGAATACGTGGACCGGTGGAGACCGGCAGAGACCGTACAGTGGGCATACGTTCATAACAATCAATATTTACTGTTTCGCTAATATTTGTGTAGTAAGGCGGAGCTTTTATTTTTACTCTCAATAAACTAATTTAGCAAAGGTTTGCACGTATTTGTCTGTTTTTCTCTAATATTTTGCAAAAATTCATTAAAAAATTCATCAAAAGGGTTCATGGACCCATTCTCAAAACCTGGTAAAATAGTCAAGTGGGGTACAGTGACACATCATTGAAATCAACCAAGACAAAAGTAGTTTACCATGAAAACCTTTCTTTGTAACTCAAGTAAAGTAAATAGATTAGCAAAATTTGCTCATTTCATTTTCTGAAAAATTAAGTGAAAAACGAGTCCAGGGAATCGTTATGGCGATATGGTGTAAATATTCAGCAAGAAACATGCACCACGTAAAATTTACAATTGTTTAGCTGGCCTACAAAGCTTTGATTTCCAATGAGACATGACCAGTGGTTCTAATTAACTTTCTAGAGTGCGTGTTACCTCAACCCGCGTTAAAATTATTCAGTGCACCTTTTTTGTAAGGACTGCCGCAAGCAGTATTACATATGTATATAATATGTATGTTTTTCAAACAATTGCCATTTCCTGTATAATGTTCTAAAGAATTGTGACAATTTTTTGCTTTCCTTGTTTTTTTTTGAACTCGTGTACTGGCCTTCCAGTATAATGCTTAACTTCCCCTGTTATATCCTGTCATGACCATGAGAAAATTTCTAAAATATTGTAATCAGTTTAGCGCTTTGCAGTAAAAAAGATTTCCTCTTTATGGACTTTCAGACTGCTTATAATCAAGTTTAAATTTTTATTCGTATAAAGATACAAAGCTCTGAAAGAAAATTTCCACCCGACAAATTTCCCTTCGTTTCAGCTTCGATAACCGAGCAGGGATGCATACGCCTGCCTGTAAACGTGACTGCTGACCAGGTAAATTACTGGACTCGTAACCGATGAAGACCACGCCAAAATCGAGGCGGTTATTTCAAGTCCAGGGTGAACTTTCTGTACGAATTTTAAAAAAATGAAATTACTACCAAGAGGTAAACGCAGTTTCTGCGTTTTCCAAATATAAGTGAAAAATGGGGATAAAACTTTGATGGGAACCTTGTCCCCAATTAGGTTAACAATCATCAACGGGACGAGACACAGCACAAAGCAACCGACAATAATTATCATTGTTTTTGAAAGTGCGAGGTCCACCTTCCTTGAAGATGAGGGCCTATGACCAGCTCCACACTGAGATCTGTGTGTCAGCAAGGATCGGCATGTTGAGAATGCAAATAAAAAGATAGTAGAGTAAAACTGGTGTGTGCGTCTTTGGTCTTTTGGCAAGCACGCTGGGAGAGAACATACACACGTACACTTACATTAAATTATTTTTGCTTCTCATTACGCGTACTATTATGCAAGTGTAACAATAAAGCACAATTATTAAAGACGGAAGAAATGTTAATGCAAAAAGCATTTTTTTTGGTGACTTTCCATCTTTTTTTAGAATTGTACAAGAGAATGTGCTTTCGTCAAGGCCCATTTTCCCCCAAATTCCCAAAAGAGGTGGAAGTAGAGCCAACAACGACAGCATCCAAACCGTGATTATTGACACAGAAACGCAAGCTGGGCGATAAATTTTTTGATAGATATTGGCGTTGCAAATCAGGGTGTACCTGGAATAGAGAAAAGATGAGCAATTTGAATGAACTGTGTTCAGACCGAGATGATATAGACTGATTGAGAAGATATACAGACACACTTACCGATTCACTGCAATAAGCACCACATGCCACATAGACGTGGCAAAGTTTGCATAAAAGAGATACGCAAATATCGGACAAACTTTCTCGGTAAAAATCCACCTTCTATACGCATACCTAGTAACTATGACAGGCAAGTTCAGACTGCAAAAGAGAAAGTCTGAAACCCCTAAACTTATGACTATCCATGTCGTAGGGTGCTTCCTGAGCTGTTGACTCTTGCATAGAGCAATAATCGTGAGTGCGTTTCCTGAAATCAATTATCAATCAATACATGCATACAAATATGCAAAATTTGGTGGTCAAGTGAAAGCAAAAAAAAACTGTTCATACATTACCGCTTCGCTTACCAACAGCCCCCAATAAAGCTAGTGTAACAGCTGCCACTGCTGCAATTGTAGACGCTGGTTTTGAGTATCTCAATATATCTTTCATTATGGCATTCACCAAATTTATATTTGCACAGCACACACAAAATTGATATCTAATCGGTGTGGTTCCCAAAATTCAAACCGAAAAGCAAATAATTATGCCTACAAAACGTTTGCGGTACTTGTTCTTTTTGGCGGTATTTGATAAAAGTGCTATTTATCCGCTATCAAGCTCGTCCACGTTTGTGCAAAGTGCAGCTGTAAAAAATACTACTCAGATTTAGGAGTTTGCTGATATTTATTTTGTTCGAAAGTAGGACAACCAATGCATGTCAGAGAATACAGTAATGTCGGAGCGTTACCATTACACCATTATCAACAGCTAAAAACTAAACCATACATACATTAGGCTTGAAACAGTTTTTAATTTGTCTTATGACCATAAATGTAAAACATTCTCTCAATTTGACTGGAGAAAAATGCTTGTGTACATATTACGAAACGCTGGCGTTTTACAGGAAGACCAGTTTTGTTGGAAATGAATTCAGAGCAAGAGTGAAGGAAGGCCCAAATATTATTCTTGTATTAGCAGTACTTTTACCAACTTACGTTTTCAAGTTTCAGGATGCATACACTTTTATTTTACTCTAGCTACCACGACCAGCCCACTTTTCCACCACCAAAAATTCCAAAATTACCTTTCCAAACTCATTTGCGCTAGCTTTCACGCGCTCTCTCCACTCTCACCCTCTCTATTTGCAATGAGCGAATGGAACATTGAAGAAAAATGCCAAAGAACAACAAGAATATCTGCATACAGAGTCTTGAAAGGTCCAAAGGCCTTTGGAGCTGGGCCAGTTTGCATGCATAAAATGATTTTAACCTTGGCTTTAAAACTTTTTGAACCTTTTTCCGTAAAAACCACGGAAGGAAGTAAATTTAGCTGGTTGATTTTGCAATATGTCCTCAGTTCCAATTACGCATATTTAAATTTTCTCTCATAAAAGAAAAAAAAATTCTCTAAAAAAACTATGCCAAAATCGGGGCCTTTTTTTAAATGAAGACCTTTAGAATATAATTGTGAGGTGAAAAGGATGCCGAACAATATGGTTTAAGTTGTCTCATCTTTCAAATCTCTTTTCAAAGAGAGAAAATTGGAATTTTTATTCAGTAGGCAGAACATAAATCACTGCTTATTTGTCTCAAATAAAAAGTACAAACTTGCTAAGCAACGAGCTCCCGCTTTGGTTCTTTGGACACCGCTTTACTGCTCCGAAGAGCCATTTTTGTCTCTGACTGGATTTTTTGACAGTATTCGGATCCACAGCGGCATGTAAATGCTTTACCAGAAATGTCTTCTGGTTTATAATTATAATTCCACAAAATCTCCACACCTGCTCTGATCCTCTTTTCACTGAAGATTGCAACACTGGGGAAACGTGCGTCTTGTGTTTCAGTAAACACTGGTTGTGCAAACACGTTTGGATTGCACCCATGCTATCAAATAGATATTTTTTAGCAAATTTTTGTAATAATTTTGTCTAGTATTTAAACGCTGAGTCAAATGCACGTGGTCTTACGTTGATGAATCTCGTAATGTTTCCTTTTTTGGTTGCATCCAAGAAGTATTTTTTTGCACTTCCAAATAGCTGCTGCCGTTTCCCAGTGGGCGGTCCTTCACCGTCCTCAGACCTCTCCGGCTCTTCCGCATTTTGCTGGGGCTCTTGACTTTCTACCTCACCGCCTCCGGAAGCAATCGAATCTTTCAAAGACACATTGTTTAACTTTTCATTCTCCTCAATGAAGTCCAAACTGAGTACATAAGTTTGACTTTGTCGCTTGTCTGCCTCTTCTTCGTCGACAATCTCGCCCGTGAAAAGTGAAATGAAGGTGCCCATAGGAATGTCGTGTAAGCTTCTTACCCCCCACCCCTTTCTAGCCGTATGAAATAGTTGCAATTGGATCTTTCCTCCTGCGTTTTGTACAATACGATTGTGGCACTTTACGGAATTTGACGAGTGACACTGGCATCTAACTAACCGAAATGACAGCAATAATTATGCAAGCTTATAAAGCTTAAATAGAATTGAAATAAACTCATTCACCTTTCATTGCATTCATATATCCCGCTTGAGACGCGTTTAATCAGTCTACCATAATTATATCCCGTTGCGTCTGCATTCAAATTCTTAAACTCCTCGCTACCTGTGATGGTTTGTTTACGGCAAGCACATTTAGTTGCATCAAGACACATGTCAGTGCAATCACAGCACGTTGTCAAGCTAATTGGTACTTCACAACCGCGAGCAATGCAATTTCGAATGAATTCAAGTTTTGGTGGTTTCTTCCGGTTGATAATGTTGATAAACTGCAGTGGGTAGTCTTCTTCTGAACGCAGATCTGAATTTCCTGTTAAAGCGCCCGAGTGTTTTAGTGGCGAAAACACAATTGAAGGGCTAATGTGTGGATCTACACTAAAATTGTCAACGGTTAAGCGAGAAAATGACGTTTGAAGGTAGTCGACAAGATCTTTTCCAACTTGAAACTTTTTTCCACAAGGTGAGACATACATTGCTGTGGCTTCAAGTTCTGTTGATATTTGCTTCCAACCCCAATACAAGGGCACAGCGAGCAAATTTGTCCCAAGAGGAACCTTGACCTCTTCAAATTGTGGTAAGCAGCGCTTACTACAAACGTGGTAAGCATCAGCACGATCGAGAATATGCGTTGGAGTTGGAATAGTCTCCACAGAACACTCCCCTTGAAACTCAACGCACAAATCAGGATCCAATAAGTTTATCGAGCTGCCTTTACCCTGAAAGTGATTCAGTTCCTCCAGATAACCCCCTTGGCCATACTCTTGCAACGGTTTGTATTTTTGATTTGTTCCAGCAGCGCGAATACTTGAATGCTTCTCAAGTACTTGAGCTGAAACGGCGCGTATTTGGCAGGAACCCCTGAACACGCTCTTAGAAACGAGGTCATCAACAACATTTGTAATTTCAACAAGAGGTCCACAAATACTTGTTACGCGAGATGGAAGCCAATTATGATCCCATTGAGCAGAAATGATTTGATCAAGTTTTAGTTCAAGCATTGGCCAAATCGCCTGACTTTCCACGTACTCTTGAAGAAACTTGATTGTAGCTGGTGGTACATCTTTCCAAACTGGTGACTGGGTTTTGTACATAAGACGCATGTCAGCCCTAGTTACGATTTCAACATTGCCACAATCAAAAAACACCAGACATTCCCTTGTGCCACTTTCTAGCAGATTGCTCTCAGAAACTGTAGCAACTCCAGAATAAAATCCAGTTTTGCGTTGCCCACGAGTTTTGCTGGAACATGTCGCGATGACGCGTGTGTCATTTTTTAATGGGCTGCTAGAAGAATTTAAACGGGCAACATTTTCAAGCGGAAAAGAGACTTGCTCATTGTTGGGAAGCTTGAGTTTGATCTCGGCGGTTACAACAACGCCCGCCTATGAAAGGACAAGAAGCAGCCACTGAACTGACTCATATATTTTACTATTATTAAATATTGCCATTAAAACGAAACCGTTACCTCTTCTGTGGTGTTTATAGCCGTCACAGTCGCCCTTTGCCATGGGTCTACAGGTTCGTTGCCCGGAATGTACACTTTTTGACCGACCTTTGGTCGTTCCATTGTTGAACAACAAATTTCCAATTAGGCTGATTTTTTCCTGTAATTTTAATACCATGCTGTTCACTGGCATCACTGCTAACACTTTACAATTCCAAATACACTCGACACGCTGCTTTTATGTCGCCCCGCATGTCTGTGCCCCTCCGCCAATGACCCCATTCTACTAAAAGTGTGCCAAAAACGCAAACCAATGTTTATTGTACCCAAGAGTATTGTAGGCGGTGACAAAACAGTTCATTCACAGGGCAGAGCAAACAAAACTCTGAAAAATTGTTATAAAAGTTCATTGTTTAAGTGTAGAAAGAAAACATTACCTGCAACGTATAAAAGTAAAATTTATGTCAATATTTTTAATCCGCAATAGTTATAGTGATAGTTAATAGCAAATAAATATCTTTATTTGCCATTACCAGATTTGTAGGCCTCCAGTTTTTTTCCGAGGATCATGTTTGGTTTGACATTTTCTCAGTGTTTTTGCTTTCGCTTCCGGAAGGTCCAGTTTGCGATTCACTAGACCTTATTAAAAATGACAAATTCGTTGAAGGAACTCAGTTGAAAGAAAAGTATTTGTTCTCATCCAATGGTCTAATCCTTCCATCTTTGGCACTTTAACCGAAAGTATAAGCATACTTTACTTTCTAACTGACCATGTGTTGATTTTGCCCCAATATCGTCAAGGGAGGATGTTGCTCTTGGCAGTTTCTATAATTTTTTATTGTAATAAACCAAAGTTTGTTCACATTAAGTTGTTTTTCACGTTTCTTCCCATTTTTCTAATTTTATTTTTTGCTCCATCTGCATGACGCAATTATCGTTATATTTAATTGCAATTTTCATTCCCATTCCAAAGATATGTAATTCGTTAATTTGTAATTATAACATTCTATCAATTAGCTTGTACTGAAAGCTTCATCACGTCATTACATATGCAAGTTGCACATCAGAATCCATCTGTATTTAAGCTCATCATTATGTATGTAAGCACTCTAGCGTAAAAATTAAAACGCTCAAACTAATTTAAAACTTAAAAAATTAAGAATTAAAATTTCAAATATTTTTTGATGGCGGAGATGTGAAAGCATTTTGTAACCATTACATTACCATGTAATTTAGAAATGCCATAATTGCTTCAGAAAGGAAACGTTATATGAAATATACAAAACAACAAAATCCACAGTTTGCATTGACTTGGGTGGTCTCATCGCTTGTCATTATAATGGATTTCCAGTGGTGGAGTTCAAATGAGTGACATTTGTATTTCAGCTCTTCAGCTTCACTAAATAAGATGAATAAGTTGAATAAGTTGCTTCACCGTAGCAACACTGAAGAAGGGAAATTTATGAAGAAAAATCTGTTGTGCGAGTACACACAAGAAAAAATGAAACAACGTAGTACATTTTTGGCATTTTTTATTTGCACTCAATTATATGAAAATGGCTGCCAATAAAGGGCGTTTTAAAATTATAACTTTTAACTGTACAGTGGTAATTATTTCCAATTCATGACAGAGCCCTTCATTTAAAATGGGTATTCATGGTTTCGAAAGTATATCTGTGAACCTTAAAGTCTTAATCGAAAAGGGGTCCACGACATGCTGTTATGTTGCTGGCATTTTAGTTGACCCACCGATGTATGCTGCTTCAAGAATTAACTTGGAGGGGCGTGGCTGGCAGCAGCGGTGTAAGTTCATTTTGTATAAGGATCCCAAAACGGCAGCGCTAGATGCAGCAACGCCACCCATGATGGCGTATGATTTGCCTTCCGACCAATTAGAGAACACTGCTTTTCGTAAAACATTTAGGTTTTTGAAATCTGCAATGCTGGCTAGTTTTGACATTCTGTTTGAAGTTTTAGGGGAAAGAGTGTCGGATGAGGACCTGTTTTCCATATCATACCGAGTGCCATAAGATGTCCCCAGCGCAGCTTGTTCCCCTCCCAATTTCCTCAGTTTGCCTTTTGTAGTGCTATTGGAGATCCCAGATGCACTAGTTGCATTAGTAGCCCTAGTTTGTGAAGCGACATCCGACTTTTTTCGAATTGCCTTTGGCTTTTTCGATGTTGTGGTGGTGCTTTTCGATATATTGTGATTTTGATGGCCATGACTGGGTTCTGCAGGTGTCTGTATTTGAAAACAATGCGTTAAAACACGAATAACAAGGGCAAAGCTAGCAAAAACCTCAAAATCAATGTAAATAGCAAATATAAAAATAGCAAAGCAAATAGAAAACAATGAGTATTGTTTGCCTTTAAAAGAACTATATTTTATTACTGTGCAAATTCCTCTGCCAAAATAAACAGCATTTTTTGGTAGCGTGGTGTAAGCCTTATTATATGATTACTATAAAGTTGTAGTGTCTCCAACACTTACTGTCCGGTTTAACTCCACTGATCGACGTAGTCGTAACTTTGGAGAGTTTGAATTAGCCGAAAACTGTCCAACAAACTCACATCCTTCTTTGTTATTACAACCGTCCGGAAAAATCACCTCCACTTCATAGCCTCCGTTTTCATCCACAATGTTTCGTTTGCGACGCCCTGGAGCATGATCTTCATCCTGTTCAACATCTTTGACTGTGCCGTAAACAATGCCATTGTCCTCTTTATACTGCATTGTGACACGGACGTTATCTTGAGCAAACAAGAGGTAGAATTGCTCGGGCAAAACGGTGATATCAAAGACAAGAGATTTCTCCGACATAACTGACGATGATGCAGAGCGCTTTCCACGAACAAGTATTTGCAAGAAATTACAAATCAGGGCCCTGTCATAAAGAAATGAGCACTGGATTGTAATATCATGGATTCATTTTACCTTCAAATCACATGCAGATAGTTGCCGCCTTATAGCTTAAAGATAGTTTCTTGTTTAGTTTAATGAAGATTTATAATTTTGGATTTCCAGAGAACGTTACAAATTCCACTTACTTTCCTCGCCGCACTGGCAAAGGTACTCCATTATGATTCGAACGGCTGCAGAAAATCGTTTGCGTATATTCCACGTGCTCCCTGAACGATCTTGTAAAACAACAGTGAGCGGTTTCAGCTAACAGTAGAGCAACCATAAATTTAAGTGGATGCATGATTCCAATAAAGTTGCTCAAAAACAGCATTAACGTAGATAAAACTAAATATGTTAAAATTGGCACTAGACGTTTTTACTGGGTCTCTTTTTAAATTTTTAAAACGCCAAAATTCTAATTTGGATTTTGGACTGATGCTTTTTTTGAAACGACTTGGATCTTTTAAAATTTGCAACTCACTGCAATTTTTTCACTTTACTGATGACTGATACTACTATTTATACGGAAATGGTGAGATTGACAACGGTGACATACATATTGTTCACCAATGCATTTGCTTGCATTTTTTTCAAATTTCCAATGTAAATTTGTGTCGGCCTACTTTAGAATGTAGGTATTTGGAATGATACATTATAGTATTCGTTTATTCCGCTGTTCTACTTTCCTGACTGGAAAATGCTAGAAACCATTTTTCCAATATTCAGTAGCTATAAAATTCCCCATTTGAGAGCTCGAGAGCGGGCATAGTTTGCCTTTATATGGAACACGACATTTTTTCTTTTCTGTCTAATTGCCAAATTTGAAACAACAAAACAAAACATGTAAAAGACCATAATACTTTGATATGATCTTGTAAAATTTAAAACTGTCTTGCTTGTTCCGATACCCGACTACGAGAAAAATTGGAGATACGCCCCAAGAACCATATCCGTAGCCGTATTTTTAGGCTGAGATTAAGGGTTAAATATTAGCACAATCGAAAAGGAAGGGTAATACGATTTATAACTCAAAAAATGTTCAAGTCAAATTTTAGATTTCTTGCTTCTTGAACCTCAAATTCTTACGCTAGCCAAGTAGATATTTCTATTCATAGTCTCAAAGAAACGGGGAGTGCGAGCGCAGTTTGCAATAAAGCAGCATTTGCTTTGCTTGATAAAAATAAATGCTAAAAACGATAAAAATTTCAAAGTTTTAGCGTAACTAGTTAATCTCATATAGCTAAAAAGTTCCAGTGCAAAAATAATCTTCTAGACGAAACATTTATCTTCTCTTTACTAATCAATCGTGTAGGCAATATCTTGGAGCATGTACCCAGGGTGCTAAAACAAACATTATATTCATATTACCCAGCATTTACATTCCAAAATTTTAAAGTTCATTATTTATACAAATTTCTAGAATTTAGTACAATTCGTTTTCAAACTCATATCCCTGCACCATATTTTAAATATTTTTCGAGAAATCTTGAAAGTTCAAAAATGAGAAACTTTATTGTATATTATCAGCACGATTTGACTCGGGCTTTTATTGTTTCATTTGCTATAATACCATGTTTGCTATTTGTAGTGCACACAGCCTGCAGTTTACTTTAAGTTACTTTATCATTTACTCAATTGGATAACACGTTTTATGTTTCACGTTGCCCTAAGCGGTTACTATTCTGCCGTGTACCGACAATCCCCCTCAGTCAACCAATAAGGAACTGCCACTTGACAAATTACTAGAAAGTTCAAGAAATCAGCAAAACTGGGAAAAAATGACCAGCATTTCCTTTCTCGTTCGACTTAACTCAAAAAGTAGTGTTTTTCACATAATAAGCTAATTCGCTAAGGTAATTAAAGGCGCACCAATCCACTGGTCATTGCAAAAATTCCAGATTGAAATTGATTATTTAAAACAACAACTTCCAGTTTCCAGCTTTTATCTCGAAGATCTATAATTCCTTCATATCTTACATTGTGGTTTTTGTGAACAAGATCAGGAAAACTTTAACTTAAGCATTCTGAGATCTCGAGTAAGTTATCACATCAATAACCCATTCATCTGTGCCACTTCAAATAATTCACCATCCAGACACTAGTTTCAAAAACTCTTTAACTAAAAGGTTGCTCTGGATGAAAACCACGTGTACAATTATAATTATCTTGTAGCATTCCATTCTTATAGAAAAAGTTCTAGCTTATAAGTGCCAATTTAATCTCCAAGTTCTCTCTCTTTCACCACAGAATTGTATGGTGCCTAAATATTCTTTGTTATGATTCAGCATTTACACACAAATTGTCAAGAAACACTTGTATACTTTAGTAGCTTATGCACCGGCCTAGTAAAAAATAAACTAAACTCAATGCGATCTGACGCTCAAAATTATCAGTTGTTTCTGCGAAATAAGTACATAAAGTTTCTCTACAATTCTAATTAACACTTTTTCATTTTTAGATTGGCTTGACAAGAGTCTGGACGATCATTTGCTGCTGGTGGGAAGTGAGCGTTATGGATCGTAGCTATGGCAAAATTCCTGGGCTCACAGGTACGCACTGAAAATTATATCAAAGTCAATTAGTGTGTTAAATGAAAACGATGAAATGAAACAATTTTTTACTCTCCAATTGTGCAAATTTACTATTACAGGATCTGCAATGGGTTTCAAATGTGAGATCTGCCCAATGTACAAAACGCCACTTTGCAAAATATTCCCAACAATTGATCATCTAGCTAGCTGTCAGCATCAGCAGAGAGCAGTACAAAAGTTTCGCAGCCAACTTAAACCCAGCATGGATGCCGAAGGAGAACATGAAATTGTCTCCACTGGATTCCAGGGAAGCAAAACTGAGGAACAACTACGTGCAATTGGCGAAATTTGCGCAAATCATGGATTTCTTACTGGCCTCACCTACTTTCAGGATTTAGGCTTGTTACTGATAAATTACAGTGGGCTTAAGGAGGGTCATGACACGAAGAAAACGTAATCAATCGACTTTATACAATTTTTGTTTACTCTATATCATATTCATGATATATCAATATGATCATATCTATGATAGTGAGATTTTTGGTCTTTATCACATACAGGCGCGTGGAGGGCCTTCAACGCGACTTTCAAGCCAGTGATCCAGGTGTTCGAGTTACCTCAAAATCTTTAATTTCTGTAGAGGAATGTATGTATTTGCCTGTTTTCTGTTCTGAAAAAATGACTTGTTTCTATTCCAACTCTAAATGATTCCATGTACCTTTTATTGTACAGGGAGGCGCATTCTTGGAAACGACGGTTGTTCTCAGTCAAAATAAAACGTAAATTCGCCATGCAGTTTCCAAAATCCTGAGCAAAGATTGTGTTTGTCAGACTACAAGTTATAATTTAAAAATACAGCATATCATTTATTACAGTTGGACTTTGTTAATTATTATTATTTGAAAACGGACGAGTTGCTCTAATATAAACTTGTTTCATTGTAAAGATTACGCATATTTTGTAAATATGATTACCACCATTTCTCAATACAATAAAGTTAATGCATCACTTTCCTTGTATTAAAAACAATTGGTTACAGTTAGTTACGGCGAAATTAGTTACAAGTCAGCGCATTCGACCACGGACTGCATTGATTAAATGTCTCAAGTTTATTAGGAGCCAAATAAGTGAGAATCATGCAATAGACATGATAATATGTCTGTGAAAACGCTTTGCATCATTTAATATACAATATACGCTCATTATGCATTATAAGTACCACAACAAGAACTCATTTTTTATAGAGCAAGTTTATTTAGAAACTGGAAGAATTTGAAATATTTGCTTTAGTTAATATTTTAGGAAAAATTGCACAATAAAACTAACGAAATGTAAATGAAAGGAGCAGCACTATACCCATGAGCAAGGTAGATATTGTTTTATGCATTCCAGAAACGGAAGTAGATGAAGTAGAGATGCTAGTCCCGTATACCGACTTGCCTGGTGTATACCCTGACATAATCATGTTTGCGTTTCCCGACTCTCCATCTAAGCTTGTAGAGATGGGCATGGGACGAAAAGACTCGAGGCCTGTGTTCGGGTACGCTTGAAGTCCCTGTTCCGGATTACAGCCTTTTCTATTGTCAGCATTTCCACATTTTACATCACCATTGGCATCCGTAATTGTGGGGATAATTGCTGCTGGCGCTATTAACTGCTTTGTGGTGCTGGTTTGGGTTGGCATTGTTGACAAAGTTGTTAACTTTGTTGATGAATTTGCTGCTGTTGTTGATGGCGTTTTTTTTCTTGTTGGCGTCGCGAGGGTTGATGTTATTGTTGGTGTTGTGGTCGTTGTTGTTGTTGTTGTCGTTATTGTGGCTCTCGTTATTGTTGTTGGTGGTGTTGTGGTCGTTGTTGTGGCTCTCGTTGTTGTTGTTGTTGGTGTTGTT
>JAANSP010000644.1:0-19551 GCA_036850745.1 Homidia socia | reverse complement strand
AAAAAAACAGTAATTTTCATTTTGGAAATCAATCAGTACGAAAAACTTGGAAGCTAAGTAAGTTTTGCTGTGATTACGCAAAGTGAAGTTTTTCAATTTTTTAAAGAAAAATGGTTGTATAAAGTGCATGAAAAGTTTAACTTTAACTGTCGTTTATTGTCTGCTACCCTTGAAATTTACAAGGTCATGCAATTTGTCAACAGACAATTTGGATGAATAATTTGTTTGTGTTTATCGAATGCCTCAGTGAGTTTTGCGTTCTGTGACTTTTAAAGTTTTGAAAATATTATCTCAATCCACACCAGAATCATCGTGTAGATGGTAAGTTTGAAAGTTTATTTTCTTTGTTTGTCATCAAGTCTGTTGTCAAATGTTTTGATAACTCAAAAAATATTATGCAGTTATAGCTTGCTGATGTGAATTTTTATTGCGAAATGAGTTAAATGTGCAGCACATGCAAATGTGAACCAATTTTGATTAGCGGACGAAGGAAAAACGTAGAAATTGTAAAAGTGAAAACGTACTAAAAATAAATAAAACTTTTTGATGAGCCATCCTCATGATCTGAGATTTACGAATTCCTATATTACGATTTTTTCTTCAATATTCTCACATCACATGCAGCTTACCCCTGTATAACTCGGTTTATTAATGAAGCTATACTGGAAGTTTAGGTAAATGTTGCAATGTTGTGATAATAAAGATTATAAAGATGAGCTGTTTATAGGCTGCTTTATTTGAAAAGTTTATCATGTGATTATTATGGCTAGAAAAGTGTCTTGTTTATCAATTAATGGCACGCATGAAAAAAATAAATAAAAAATTGAGGCTGGTGACTCTAATGTGACTGGTGTTGTCAAGTAATATTAATAGAGCGATAAAAAAGATATTTTAATGGGAGCGTTTACATGAGCATAGGTATATTAAACTGTGAAAAAAATGAATGAACTAATAAGCATGTAATTTCTTATTACTTGGTACGTTTACAAATAGAAGGAAGTAGTCATTAAAATATTATGTACGTACGTGCCGACTAGCGACCGAGAATAGTAGTCACGTTGTTAAAAAGTTTATCAGTTTCTCCTCATGTCAAGCTAAATTAGCCACATTAATTCAGCGTGCACACAAGAAAGAAAGAGAGAGAGAGAGCAATTTACTTACTACTTCATTTGGCCTTGCCTGCCCTCCTACTCTACTTGATTAAGAAGAAGTCTGTCTTTCGACTCTTTGACTTTTGTTATCTTTCTCGTCCTTTTATACATACATACATACATACAAGACAAGTTGCAAAAGTCAAAGTTCTTTTAAATACGTTAATAATAATAATATATAATAGAAGTAAAGCTGTTAGCTGCAAGGGATAATGAATACATTGACCTAATGAAATTGAGTATGACGTTGATTTGTTTTGATGCTTGTTATACATTTTCAGCAGACGCCAACTTCTGTCATCACCATTTCTGCCAAGTGAAGAAAGAAAATACTAAAGCTTTTTTTTCCGGATGGATGGATGATAGAAAATAGGAGGATACTCATACAAGAATGAAACCAGGCATGCAGCGAGCATTTTTGCCCTCCTGTCAACTTTCCTTTGTTGTGTCACGTTGCTGTTGAGCAGAAGAGAAATAAAGCTTGCAGAATTATTTGCTACTGCATGCACTGTAGTCAATTTTTTTCTCTGGAAGAAGGAGCAAAGCAGGAAGAAGAAGAGTTTGCAACGACTGGCTTTCTTCTCTCTCTATCTCCCACACACAGCTTTAGTTTCTTCATCTAACTTCGCTTTCCGTAGCACTTGTTAGTTAAACGAGTGTCAACGTGTCAGAAAGGAAACAAGACTCAATCTACCTCAATTTTTAAGAAAAATCATCATCCCAACTATAACAGACAATTTCTTCTTCTTCTCTCTCAATCTCCCACACACAGCTTTAGTTTCTTCATCTTACTTCGCTTTCCGTAGCACTTGTTAGTTAAACGAGTGTCAACGTGTCAGAAAGGAAACAAGACTCAATCTACCTCAATTTTTAAGAAAAATCATCATCCCAACTATAACAGACAATTTTTCGGAGAAAAGTATAAAATGTGTTGAATTTAATAGATTTATGTTTGTGTTTTACCAAGAATTATATTGATAGCAAAGATGATGAAACCTGTGTGACAATTGTAGTTAAAACGGTGTAGGAAAAAGGGGATTTTTTTAAAAAAAAGAGGAAAGAACTATTGATTTCTCAAAATGACTTCAATTTTGTCGCTGCAGCAGCTTTGTAGCTGATGAAAAGCAAAAAGGGCATGTCAGTCGTCAAGAAACTCTTTTCTTCTTTTTTGTCCAGAAAAGAGTTCAAGTCTCGAGCTTTATCTCAATCCTTCCACCAAACCACACCGCCACCGCCATCACACCAGTGAAAATCGGCCTTACCGTGTTTTTGCTGCTAGTAAAGTGCCAGTAAAAAGTCCCCTCATTCATATAAAGACGTTTTTGTTCTAAATGCTACATGGCATATAGTAGTAATACTGGTACCCAAAAGAAGAAATAGTGTTTTTTGAGAATTGCAACTTCCCAGCTTTCATTCAATCTACTGTGTGCTGGCTTTCTCACTGGAACATTTAATTTCTCGCTGGATGCATGTGTGAGCTTCTCTCAATCTTACTCTTTATTTTGGGGGGATAACGCCATCAATGTAGTCTTGTTCGTGGTGGAATGTAGGTAATCTTGTGCCACGCTACCCATTTTTCAGCCGACGACAGCTGTTCCTAATCTCCACCCGATATTTTTCACCCTGCCGAAAACTGAAAGGAAAAGCAGAGACCTACTTCCTCTTTTTTTCTCTTACTTCTGCAACCAAAGAATTTAGACTTTATTTTTTTACATTTTTGGAGTGAACAAAAAAGGTACTGGTTAAAATATTATGGAATACGAGCATGAGGTTGGAGAGGACGACAAAACTTGGAATAGCAATTTCTCCAGCACCACCACCGCTTCTACCGCTACGATCACCAGCACCGTTTCTTCACTGCTCGACGTAGTGCATCATAATAGCCACCACAATCAAGAAGAGTGTGCCGACTATGGGAAAGCAGATAAGGCTAATGATGATGCAGTTGTTATAGCAAGCAGCAGCAGTAGTGCTCCTCTGTTGTACTCGCAGCAGCAAACTCTCAAGATTATAATGGGAATGATGATGACTGATAATGACAATGATAATCACAACAGTTTTAGTGGTGGCGGTGACCGTGTAGTAGTGAGTACTGAGCTAGCTGAACAAAGTAGCGGAGCAAGGTGCGGTGTAGATGACACTTTGTTGAAAATGTGTGGAGGCACCAGTGATAATAACCACAGACTGAAAGCCATGCAGATGAAGAACAAGTCGTCAAGAAGTGATCCTCAAAACTACCGTCACGAAATGGAGGACAGCAGTCGTCATTGTCATCATCATCCTAGGAGTATTACTAATTGTAATGGTAATCGCTGTGAAAATGGCGGTGAAAGTCTCAAGAGTCCTTCGGTGATGTTGGGTAGAAGGCGGAGGACAACGACACCGAAAAGCATGGTCACGTGGTGGTCCACCTTCGTAGCTTCATCCGCGTTGCTGTCTGTCTTTCTTGTTTCCTCTTGCGTGGCGACTACTACTATTGCTACCACTGGAGCGGACAATTATGCTGCTAGCAGTAATAATAACAGTAATCTAGTTGATGATAGCCACCAGCAGCAGCAGCAACGGCAGCAGAGTGATAAGCTTACAACCGGCAAGTTATTTAAGGGCTTGAGTGTTCTCGAAGATATCAATCTCATTCAAGACTTGGAGGAGGCAGACTCTGCGGATTTCTCTGCAAGTAACGATAATGAGTTAGATGATCACAATCAACATGTTCATCACGACGGCGACAAAGAACATTACACGCATCAATGGGCAGTGCATATTCTCGGTGGACCGGAAGTGGCGCAGAGAGTCGCGCAAAAACATGGATTCCAGTTTCATGGCGAGGTACGTTTATACCCTTCCAACTTTTATACGTTTTTTGGCTTTCTATCTTCTGCTCAGCCTTTTTATTCCAACTTTTAAATGACGATGCTTCTTTTGCTGCTTTCATCATCATCCTTAATATAAGTGCACATAAGCTTCTTAACTTTAATCACACAAGCTCACGTTTTTTACTCTCTTTCTACTCGCTCACTTTAACTTGGCTGCTGATTTGTCAAAAAAGCTACTACTTTGAAATAATATGCTACATATTCCAAGGCACACTATCGATCCAATAAAGTCTTCTCATTGGCATTATTAGCATCCAGTAAGAGCATTTCTGGAATTACAGGAAATAGAATTACACTTCTATTAAATGAGGATCTTATCTTACTACAAATTATCTTAATGATGATGGCACTGATTGGATACCAACTATCCAAACTGATGATTATAATCTTGTTCTTTTCACTACCACTTGGGTTGAGTCCGAATGAAATTGCAGAGCAGCAGAGAAGATTCTTTTGCAAAATATTTGTATCTCGCTACCAAAACATAAATAACGTTTACAAGATTCCTCGGGAGCACATTATGATAGCAGCTCAATATGTTTTCCTTGATTTTCTTTTTGAACATCAGCAACTCTCTCCTCCGTCCCTCTATCTAAATGACTTTTTCATGGAAATTGTTTGTGATTTGTCCAAAAAATTTATCTTAATGATGATGGCACTGATTGGATACCAACTATCCAAACTGATGATAATATTCTTATTCTTTTCACTACCACTTGAGTCCGAATGAAATTGCAGAGCAGCAGAGAAGATTCTTTTGCAAAATATTTTGTATCTCGCTACCAAAGCATAAATAACGTTTACAAGATTCCTCTAGAGCACATTATGATAGCAGCTCAATATGTTTTCCTTGATTTTCTTTTTGAACATCAGCAACTCTCTCCTCCGTCCCACTATCTAAATGACTTTTTCATGGAAATCGTTTGTGATTTGTCCAAAAAATCTACAAAATGTCTTATGGGGAAAGGGAAGGCCAGTCATCTTCTAACAAAGATCAGTATGGAAAGTACTAGTAACATCTAATAGGGTGTACAGAACAAACATTTACCTATATATTCACTTGAAGCCGTGAAACTAAAGCATGTAAGATTTTCCGGAAATAATATTGAAAATTACCAGAAAACAGTATTTAAATATGCAGGTGTTTCTCTGCTGTGCTCTTAATATTGTCGTTACTCGTTATCATTAAATCGAAATGTTTTTGTCGTCTGTCGTTCATAATGTCATTTCTTTTTTGCTTACTCTACTACTCCTTCTCTGTCTTAACTATTCATTATCATTATTATTGCTTCTGAGAAGAATACAAGAGACCATTAAATAAATCTACAAGATGATTGCTCCATTTGCTGCCGCTGCTATCTATGTCTATTGGCAAATTATTATGTATTCTTAAAGTTGATATTTATGAGAATCCATTCCAATCGTACTGTGTGGCTTTACTGGCTTTATAGCAAAATATCTAGCACATCAATAGGAGCCAGCACCAGTACCAACTCAATCTCATTCACAATTCAGCTCGCTTGAATGCCGCAAGTGTTCGATGTTCCTTCTTCGTTGACTCATTTTTATCTAAAAGGGAAGAGACCCAAGAACACGAATCCATTAAATAAATCTACAAGATGATTGCTCCATTTGCTGCCGCCGCTATCTATTGGCAAATTATTATGTATTCTTAAAGTTGATATTTATGAGAATCTATTCCAATCGTACTGTGTGGCTTTACTGGCTTTATAGCAAAGTATCTAGCACATCAAGAGGAGCTAGCAACAGTAGCAAGTAGCAACTCACTCTCATTCGCAATTCAGCTCGCTTGAATGCCGCAAGTGTTCCTTCTTCGTTGACTCGTTTTTATCTAAAAGGGAAGAGACCCAAGAACACGAAGAACGTCATTGCAATTTGCAATCACATCTCATCAAAGCTTTGCATACGTAATTTATGTAACTGTTTATCTTCTTTGAGTTGTCAATGTTTCGTCTTTTATTGCTTCTTGCTATGCTTAACTTAATACCACATGCATATTTCAGAAAGAAAATGACGCAAAGGATTGCATCTTGCATTACAATTTTTTTTTGCTTATTCCACATTGGAATTTCATTCCTTTATTCCTGACTTATTTCTTGTATTTTCAGAGAAAAAAATGGTTTGAAAAGTTGATAGTCTAGAGGCTCGCCAAAAAAACCTAAAACTCTAAGATAATGGGTAGGTATAAAGGAGTATTTTGTTTTTGCCAGAAAAAAAGAGAAAAAAATAGACGGAAGGAAGGAGTAGAGTACACGCAGTGCAATGCACTTTTCTTGGCAGTGGCTTATTACCCTCTAAAAAGGCTTACTCACTGGCTTATTGCGTAGTAAATATTATAAATAATATTTCTATCTGCCAAAAAATCTACTACTTTTACTATTATTATTATTATTACTGCTAGTTCCTGCTCGTATTATAATTGAAGGAGGTTCTGCAGAGTATCAGGTGGAGTTACTTGAAACTCTTGTACTTATACCTAGGTGGCCAGGACACGAAAACACACGCGGTGCACATTATATTATTGTTATACAAAATATATTTTTTGTTCTCCTGCTCCACTTCCACTTTTTTTGTCCAGAAGGAGTAGTCGTAGCACTAAATAAAGCTACCAAACTGCGTGTTATGACATTCCAAGGCAATTTCGTTTGATTAATGTGGGTCATTAATCAGGCCCAATTGATTTTTAATTGGCTTCGTTCAATTTCTTTCTTTCCTTTTATATTTTCTTTTGTATTTATATAAGCTACTGTATTACGTTATCCAGTACACTACGCAATATGATATGTACAGATATACAACAACATTTTATTCGATGGCTTTTTGTATCGGATTTCCCCATCGCCCGTTGGTCCGTTTTTTTTCTTTCTTGCTCCTCGGTACGATGATGCCATTTTTTTGCCGATTGTGTTCATTCAAGTGTGAAAATAGATAAGCGGTTCAGTTATGTACTGCCACTGCATATCATCCATACGATATTATTATGGATTTTCTATTGCCTATTTTTCTCTTTTCCTCCCGCCTGAAAATCCCGGCTGGATTATATATCCGGGCTGACGTCGCGACGCTGTGTAGCATCTTCTTTCTCCATTTTTTCAAATTCTGCTGCAGTCAAATGCACTTAACCACATAAAGAAAAGTACAACAAAGTCTACTTATTTTAAGTGTGTAAGTGCTCAATAATCGTAAACCTAACAAAATATATGTGGTATTTAGGCAAGAAGAAAATGGTTATGACCACATCCATGTTGTGGTATGGACATTTCTAGTTGTGGGATCCAACATGGGATCATTGTCCTTTTCAAAGTCTGCTGCTTCACTAGTGATCTGATGGTTTATATTTTATATTGGATCCACTGACTCTCTTTCTGGATAGTTTTTATTTCTAGACCTTACTGGTTAACTCTGGAGAAGAAGAAGACGACCATCTGGATATCTGCTGAAACAGCAGCAGCAGCAGTTTTATTTTTCTTGCTGACTATGACTGTATAATAATCAACATGATCATTTATATCGTCTGCTCTCTTCTGGTCTACTGGTCTTCATCTTGCATTACTTGTTATTGCATTTTCTGCATTTTTTTCCTTCACAAAGTAGTATTTTTTTCCTTGTTTTTCCTTTTTTGGTTGGTCACTACAATAATATCATCATCATCATCACCAGTAAACCAACTAGACTACATACAACACAAATAAGGAAAAAAAATCATACAAAGGTGAAGGTCGAACTCAACCCTTTTTTGCATCTCCATCTTTTTATTTTTCTTCTGGCTTCTCCAATGACACACTTTTATTTTTGTTAAAACTTATTTAATCTCAGAAGGAAAAACAGGAAGTGGAAAAAATGTGCAGCATCTTCCATTTTCTTTATAAAAGAATAATATTTATAGAGTTACATTGATAAAGATGAGAAACATGAGACAAAGAATAAAAACATTAAATTAATTATTTTTTTACAAAGAAGGAAAAAACCATACAAAGGTGAAGGTCGAACTCAACCCTTTTTTGCATCTCCATCCTTTTATTTTTCTTCTGGCTTCTCCAATGACACACTTTTATTTTTGTGAAAACTTATTTAATCTCAAAAGGAAAAACAGGAAGTGGAAAAAATGTGCAGCATCTTCCATTTTCTTTACAAAAGAATAATATTTATAGAGTTACATTGATAAAGATGAGAAACATGAGACAAAGAATAAAAACATTAAATTAATTATTTTTTCGACATTTTATTCTATTATCAACATCATATGTTTTAGCTTGAAATGTAATTTGTGCAATGTAATAACATGTATTTTTCTTATATTTTGCGCTTCAGCCCTATAAAAGTGCATATGGCAGTACATTCAATTTGATCTTACGTTGATGATGGCAAGTGCTATAGTGGTTCGTCGTAGTACTAATGATGATAATGGTGATTATGTCACAAGAAAAGAAAGGCTCATTACCGACTAGAGATACTGTAGTAAAAGTTAAGGAGAAGATGGCCTAATTGATTTTTTGATTGCCACTTTGCGTTCTTGTGTTAAACTAGTTCTTAAAGTTTGATGGCAGGCATAAATATACGACGAAAGGGAAGAGCCATAATAATGAAAATAATGTACAAAGCTATTATTAGCCATATAATAACACTTTCTGTCTCAAAAATGATTCCTTAATGAGTCTTCCCTTCCCTTCTCTCCTGAAAACAACTGAAAAGAGTGCATTATCAGAACACGGATATAGTTCACAAGCGGCGACAACAACGACGTCGATGACAACAGCAACATGATCATAAACATGTGTTGTGACTTTGAACTATATTATTACTAGGTATATGGAAAAAAGTGTGTTGAGCAATGAACAGCGCCAGTGGTACAGTTTCCTGAACGGCTCTGTTTTCTAATTACACTGAAATTAATGGTGATGACATGTAATAGTCATATTGTCGTCGTATAGACAGGCTTATGATTATTACCAAAAAAGTGAGCAGCTATACAGAAAAGATGATGAGATCATGTACCTTGTTGTGTAGGTATGTATACTATTATGTTTCTTTCTACTCTTTTTTCCTTTTTACTCGCTTTATCTCATATTCTTGCAATTACCCCATTTTTATTGGTGTTTTACGTGCACCAGGGAAAAATCAAGTGAAGCATCATCGCCAGCAGAACAACTTGAATTCTTTTTTTTGTTTCACAATATTTTTTTCTTTTATTTTTCAACCCGCAGATGTATACATTTTTAAAATTATATGTGCCAATAACTTTTTCTTCTTAAGAAATGACGACATGACATGCCGATGCCATGCTATACTATGTACACTACATATTATTATTTCTCCTCACTTGTTTTTGTAACTATTTCAATATAAACTCTAGTATACAAAGGAGTACGATGGCATCTCATCATCATCAGCATGTGATATTGTGCCGCTGCACTGTCACTGCTGCTTGATGTGCACCCCACTGCAACTTAAGTGCCATATCCTAAAAAAAACCTCTTTCAATATAAACTCTAGTATACAAAGGAGAACGATGGCATCTCATCATCATCATCAGCATGTGATATTGTGCCGCTGCACTGTCACTGCTGCTTGATGTGCACCCCACTGCAACTTAAGTGCCATATCCTGAAAAAAACCTCTTTTGTTGATGATGTTATTTTATTTCAAATAATATCACATCTTTCCTCCTCTTTCTCATCTTATATGCCCCTCTCTCTCTCCGCTCACTACTTGTATGTATACTTGTTGGAGGTAAAAATTATACGAGTCACTGTCTCCACTTTGCCATCTTTCTCCTTTCAATAAACTCCTATACTTGTTTTATGTGTCATCCTCTCCTCCGTTTTTATGACTTGTTACTTGTATAAGTTTAGGAAACATCTTTTTTATGTAGAGCTTTCCTTGTCAGTCCTCCAACTCCCATTCGTTTTTACACCAGACGGCAGAGAGCTACTACGCGGCAGGGCATATGTGTTTATTTGTTTTAAAAAGAAACAAGAGAAGAGGAGTAAAAGAGCTAAAAATGGAAAAGGAAAAAATACTACGCAGAGAGAGAGAAAGAGAGATGATACCCATCATCCTTTCAACCTTATTTGCTTGCGCTTTATTCTTTCTTCTTCTCTGCAAACTACCAAGATGATGATCATGATGTTTTCCTCTTCAAAGAAAGAAAAACGGTTTTCCCAGTGTACACATTCGCATCTTATGTATTTTTTTACTCCTTTGTTTTTCACAATCTTTTTTTTTCACTGAAAGAAAAAAGAGAAGGGAAAAAGGAGAGAATGGTATGGCACCATTCTCGTCATCATCATTATTCTCTCATGGAATGCTTATATTACACAACGGCAGCAGCAGCATTGTATCTCTTTTTTTAACGGCGACAGAAAAAATAGCATAGGCAGTAAGAAGGAAAAAAGAAGAAGATCATCATCATCATCATGATCATCACGATTTTCATGGAGAATCATAGCATGGCATGGCCCACTTTCTTGTAGTTGCTTTTCTCCCTCGTAATTCTAATGCAAACATCATACAAGAGAAAAAAACAGAAAAGAAACACACACACACAAGAAGACACAACACAAGGAAAGCAGACACGAAATACACTTTTTATGAGAGATAAAAGCTTCTTTTACTTTTGGATACATTTTCTTTGTGCTTGTGTGTGTATCTTATAAATAGTATGTATTTTTTGGCAAAAGAGAGAGGAAAGTGCTTTTTCTGCACGATCGAGTATAAGGACGCAAGTAAAGAAAAAAAAGAATGAATGAAGTTTATTTTTTATGTAGAGATATATGCAGGATGGCGTGTTATTATAGATATTTTGAGAAATATGTATGCTGCTGGTGCTGTACTACAAGTTTTGCGTGTTTGCAAAGTGTCCACTTGTATATGGTGTTACTGGTAGCAGAAGAAGAAGGCCTTCTTTGTGAAAATTCCAGAGTTTATATACATTCTTCTCTCCATCTGCAACTACCGCTGTGTACAAAGTGCAAACATACTTGAAAAATGTGAGCTGGGCTTTTGTCTCTTGTAAAAGCACAAGAAGAAGAAGAAGAAGTAAAAAGTAAAGAGGAAATTGTGTGAGTAGGCGTGCAGCTGTGTTTGATTCTGCTGCTGGTTTCGTTTTCCTTCTTGTCTTCCTCACCAGCTTTTTCTCTTGGTACCACCACCAGCAAAGCCAGAGAGAGACAAAAAAGGACAAAACCAGAGAATCTGTAGACCAGAGACCACTTACGTCTGTTTAGTGCCCCCGCTTTTTCGTATTCTTGCTCTTAAAAAATAAAATGGAACTGAACTGATCATCGTCGTCGTCATCATCATCATCGTGATCATCAGACGCATTTACATTGGATTGCATTACTACTCCTTTTCCTTCGTTTTTTTCTCTCTCTAAAATACCATGTTCTTCCCATTTCTAGCTTTCCATTTATTCTGAGTTGCTGCTGCTGCTTCAGGATTATCTTTTCTTTCTTTAGTTTCCTTATTCCACCATGTTGTTGGCGGTGATGATGGCGATGAGTTTCCCAATGTAAGCAGAAAGAAAAAGAAAGCAGTTGAAAGTGAAAGCAAACTGGAGAGAGAGTAGAGAGAAAATGATCATTACTATTACTATCGTTATGTGCGTTCCCGTTCTTTCTCCTTATTTGGAAAATGTATTCTCTCTTATTATACGTTTTGTAGCTTATATACCAAACTTGTATGTTTGTCTAATTTTCTGTGGCGGTGGTGATAGCATTTTTTACAAGGGAAACGAAAACCCAGCCTCCAGCACAATCATAGCAAAACTGAGTGGATATGTATACTTGAAATATTTAAACACTTCTCAATTTTGCCCTGTTTGTTTTTGTTGGGTTGAATATGGTATAATAGAGGACTATAACCGCGAATGGAGTTTTGTTCCAAGAAGAACGTTAATTCAAGTTTCTTCTCCTTGCCTCAGCCCTCTTATGTATTTATAGGCCATGGCCAAGTCATTTAGTTGGATGGATGGATGGCTATGCTGATGATGATGGGGGAAAACTATTCATTTTGTTTCGTCTCATCTGTAGTACCTATTTGTCTACATTGTTTGTCTTTTTGGACAAGTGGTAAAAATGCACGGTCAGAAAAAAAGAGTGCGGTAAAATAATAGAAAAACTGTTTAATAATAGTTTAGTAGTTTTTTTTCTTTGGGGAGAGTTGGAAATGTGTCGATGTGCAAGAAGAAAAAAAAGAGTAAAACATCCCGAAATGTTTTATTTATTATAAATGCTATTGGTTTACTTGCTGTAATATATACTGTCTAACGAGTAAACATATTTGCTAAAATTGTAAGAATGAATGTTGCATTGGATTGGAATGGGAAGGAGCATTAAGGAAACCAATGTTTGAATTTTCAAAAGGAGAAAACACGGCGGCGAGTTAAACTGTTTAATAATAGTTTAGTAGTTTTTTCTTTGGGGAGTTGGAAATGTGTCGATGTGCAAGAAGAAAAAAAAGAGTAAAAGATCCTGGAAAAAATTCTATTGGTTTACTTCATGTAATACATGTATATACTGTCTAGCGAGTAAACATTTGCTAAAATTGTAAGAATGAATGTTGCATTGGATTGGAATAGGAAGGAGTATTAAGGCAACCAATGTTTGAATTTTCAAAAGGAGAAAACACGGCGGCGAGTATGAAAATGGAATGGAATTGCAATAACAATTAATTCAAGGATGTTGAATGAAATGTCTCTCACTTTGCTGCTGTTGTTGTTGCTGTTGATGGTGGTGCTGGTTGTGGTCTGATGGGGATGTTGATGATGATGGTATGTTGTTGTGTGCAATATGTGCAGTCATTTCAAGAGGAAGGGATTATTTTGGTGCAATGGAATTTCCTCTTCTATCGTTATTCAATGTACGTTGTTTGTTTAACTCTATTTTGAGAAAAAAAGATTAGGTCAGTGTGGCCGTTACTGGGAATAGGTTCATATGTATAGTTTTTCCAGATGATAATAATGAAGATGCTGTAGTACTACAACTGCCTGTGGTAGTGGAATATGTTCGAACACTATTATTGATTGGATTTGCTTGCTCTGCTCTGCTCATCCAAGTGGGGGAAAAAGAAGGAAACAAAAAAAATGTGTAATATTGGGAAATTGAGTCGTCTATTTTAATTGCGCAAAGTTTTGCTATGTTCCGCTCTGCATATAGAATGGACTTAATGAATGATAAAGTTGGTTTTGGAAATAAAGCCAAAAGCCACCATTTCCGCCGGAACGTTCCCGTAATGGAACCAGTGGGAAATGGAAGCTGGTGTGTATTAGCGGATCGATTCTATACCCTTTTATTCCAGTCTGTTGCATGTGTGGTTGATGGTTGGTGTTGTGCAGCTGACATTATATGATGCAATACAGAAACTACACACGCTTTAATAAACTTTTATTTCATAAATTAAAATGGGACCCTGGAATGGGTTCATTCAGTGGAATGCATTAAATATAATATTTGGAATTAGTGTAAAGTACAAAAAATACTAAGTACGCCATTACTGTCACTGCACGTAAAAAAGAAAATGTAGAAAACAAATTTATTTATTTTTAAACCTCATTCCCAACCGTTCGTGTGTAATCATAAATAAATCCGATCTAAATTCGGTAATAACCAGCAAAAATGAATGCTAGTCACGATCATTTCTCGTCAACATCGTCAAGCACTTTATTTTTCAGGGGGAAAATAAGTAGCATGAGATGATGCATTGTCAGCCATTCAATGTCAAGGCTGTCTACTGAAGAAGCTGAAGAGTTTGAGTGTTGCGACGAGTTTGTAAAAAAATAACAAAAACTTATTGCTGAGCCAATAGTTTTAAGTAAAAGCAGCACAATCATAAATGCATCATCATAAAAAATATGTAATAAGTTTAAAGTTGAGGAGCAAAGCAGCAAGCAACTGACTGAAGGATTACAGGATGATCACGACACGACGAGTGTGTGCATTAACTATGATCAAATGCTTAGTCATTTCTTTGCGTTTTTTTCCTTCTTCAAAACTTCCGAAACACTCACTCCATTCATTTGAAAGACTAGAAAAAAGGCACACAAGATTACCTATGTGATAAGATATGATCATTAGCACATACATATATCATGTGTAGTGGTAGGTATATAAAACTGTGAATTTTATATAATGGATTATGGCATAGCATATTATACTAGCAAGCTGATAAATGTGCAATTCACACTCGAAGCAATGGTAATAATCATAATCGTCATTTTTTATTCGTTTAATGGTGCGTTATCCTTACTTTGCACATTATTGACAAGTACACACACAAACGATAAAAAAATACTACAAGCGAGTCTGAATGACGCCTGTCTACTTGTTACTATTTCACTTTTGCTGGTCTTTGCAAAAAAGGTAAAAGGAAGGAAAAGAAAAGGTTGGACAGGCAGAGAGCGCGGATGGATGTGTGAGTGAGTGAGTCTAAAAAAGGAGAAATGATGAAGATGTGAGTAGTGCTCGTTTTGGATTTTAAATGTCTGGATTATAGGATTACGATTATTTTTATTGAGGTAGAAGTACCGTTTCTTCCATCACCACCGTTTGTAGAATGTATACCATTTACTGTATTCTTATTCGGGACTCTTAACGAAAAAATTCTTGGTTTTTGGCAACGAATTGAGGTATCATAGTTAAGTTGGAGAAGTTATAATGATGGTAATGATATTGCGTATTGCAGTTGAGTTGATTTTGAAAGGTGGTCGCCTGAAGTTAACGCAGTGATGATGATGTTAGTGGCAGTCGATAGTAAAATCTATAATTAAATTAGCCCCTCTCTCTCTTTTAGGTAAAAACCTTCAATTTATTTCTTTACTGTTATTGCTCAAACGCTACATTCTTTTGTTTATGTTTGGCATTTTTATAGCGTTAGTAGGGCCACCATGAAAGTAAGCATGTATAATATTCAAGCACACAAAGGTTTCCTAATTTTTTGATATAATATTTGCTCATAGTGGAAAAATATTTAGAATTAGCGTGCAAATGTGCGTAGTCAAACTTAGACTGTATCATATGTACCATTACATTTTACGTTCGAGAATTATTACATGGTCACGCAATGCAATTCAATGTACTTGTTCATTAACTTTATTATCATAAACATTACTGTCATTTTCATCCAAAGTTTCAGGTAGTCTTATTCCTCAAGGTTTCATGCAAATTGGAAAAATGCTTACTTTTAAAAGAAAGGTAGTTGGTTTTATGGAAAAAAACTTATCGATAAATTGAAATCTTAAAATCAGTTGACCGTTTATTTCAGAGTTTAGACCATTATTTGGAAAAGTTTTTCAATAAATATAAAGGAATAAACTGCATCATCAAATTGCATCTACCTCTCACCTTTGTCTAATGCGCAAAAAAGGTTTCTGTAATCGAAATGACCAGGAATGAATTCTAAACTTATTTTTTAAAAGCCGGATCTTGATTTTTAAACATGTTTAGTGCATTAACATGTACCTAGCCATTATACATTTTTTGCCAATATATGATCCACTTTTCTACTCCATTATCAATCTGATTAAAATCTTTTCCAGGTAAAAAATCAAATTATCATAATTTTTAATGCAATCATACAAGCAACTAGTATTACAATCATACTTTTAAGAGCTACTTAGTTTAGCAGGAGTACCACATTTGCAACGTGGCAGGCAGCTAAACAGCCATGCAGTAGTCGTTTACATACTAAGGTTAAATGTGATTGATAGTTACTCAATACAATATAACAATAGGGTGCAACAGCATGAAACCTTTAGTTATATAAGCATAAGTTTGCTGCTGCTGTTTTCTGTCAAGGGCATCTCCCTCCCTCCTCATTGCATTACCAAACGCTACACAACCTTCTAATTCTACTCAACGTTCAAGTTCAAGATTTGCCAGGAGCCAGGCGAGGCCATGCCAGCAGCAGAAACATGATGTTACCTTGTTCTGGGCACGCAAATAAGATAATATGCTATGCTCCCAAAACCCGTCCATTATTTTGGGTGTAGAAGCAGCAGCAGAAGCAATCTCTGGATTCTTTTTTTTGTCATGTGCCAAAAGAATGTCAGTCAGAAAAAAGGCATTGTAATAATAGCCCAACAACAAACAAGGGAGAGAAGCTTCATCGTAGTGGAATCTTTTCTTTTTTATTCTTCTTTTACCTGCCAGCACTCTGCTCTGTCTTTCTTTTCTTCTGTCAGATAAAAAGGCCACTCAAGGCAGTAAGGTGCACCAACGTCAACGTTTGTGTGCTGCGTTAGTTCTTATATTGCATGCTGTATGATAAACTGAATCAGAGCAAAACTGCCTGGGACTTTTTTTAAGAGATGGGCATGGTCTGGTATTTTGTATTTTCCTGCTTACTTTTTTCGTTTTTTCCTGAGACGAGGCGAGAGAGACTTTGACTTGATGGGTTGGGCTGATTGCAAGTTTACGTGATATAAAGGCCGATGGTGGTGCTGAATAGAATAAAATGCTGTGTAGATTTTTTGTATTCTCCGACACATGCAGCTGAAAAAGACGTGATGTTTGTGGCATACATCATTCCATCCACCTGGTGCTTCGTTCATGGCATGTCATTTATTATTTGCTTTTGCTGCTGTTTGTGCTACTGAATAATAATGACAACACTTATGTATATACGTTTGCACTAATATTGTAAAAATGAACCTATTTTTGGGCATTAACATATCATTGTCATTCATCACTAGCACACCACACCAACGTCAGTGTCAGGACTTGCCAGAACAAAATAAATATATATACCGCATTTTTTTCTTCATCATGAGCTAGGTCATGTAAATGAATATTTTTTGGTAGAATGGTAACTATAAGTCTGCTGTTTACACAAGAACTGCTACTCACTGAAAAAATGTTTTAAATTTAGAAGTTGACAGTATTAGAATAAACTAGAATTGTTTTTGGACGAATCGGGGTAAAACCTAAAAAAATGATCTTGATCATCATAGTCGTGGTCACGGTCAACATATTATAGAAATCAGCAATCGGCTGAGAAGCAATATAGGTACTTACTGATAATAGTGATAATTTGCATCAGCATCATATATTACTGCAGTTTCGAGCCATTGGCATGAATCGTAATTAAAAGAGAAACTATATATACTTATAAGCTGTATTATTTCGTTGATGACGTTAATAGATTTTTTAAACCTTTAAATAACTTACAGTCAGTGAGATTTTCTTCTTTCACACTTTAATTTGCGATTCTCTACCACAGTAAATTATTCCTGGGTAGCATCTCTTTTTTTACTACCAACCGTTTTCGCATTTTGCAGTACAATTCATTTTCATTTATTTACAGTACGGGTGGGATTTTGTTCTCTGTGCGGTAGGTAGGTACACAGCATAAAATGCCTACTTAACTACATGAATGTTATTGTTACTAACAATAACTTTTATTGTTGCTGCTAAAACGCGTGCATAAAATCAAATTTTACGTTTGGTAGAATTATAAAAATACTTTCATGATTTTTTTATACTTTTTTCTGACGCGCTGCGTCTGCAATGACTTTGCTGCTGCGTGTAACGCATCAAATTTTTTCTTTTTATGTTTTTTATTATACCTTTTTGTTCGTTTCGTGCCTTTTCATGCACTGCTTATTTTTTTAAATTTTACGTTTGGAAGAATTATAAAAATACTTTCATGATTTTTTTATACTTTTTTGTGACGCGCTGCGTCTGCAATGACTTTGCTGCTGCGTGAAACGCATCAACTTTTTTCTTTATATATGTTTTTATTATACCTTTTTGTTCGTTTCGTGCCTTTTCATGCACTGCTTATTTTTTCTTATTTTTTGAGCTAGTCGTCGTCACAGAGAGCAGGACACTGAGCAATGAACATGGTGCACGTGCAGATAGATACAGACGGATGAAGAAATTTTCTAAAAATGGCATCAAAAAAGATGATGCTGCTGCTGAGCTGATATTTTCTTTTTTCGTAATCGTAATAATAATAACAGTAATGACAGAAAGTAATACTGTGCAAGCGAGTGGGTCTATCTTTTTTATGATGTATCCTTCATTTTCTTTGTGCAATACAATGTTTATGTGATCATCATGATCACGATTCACGATCAACAGATTCAAGTTTACTATATCTGATCTGATGCGCGTAACAATAATAGCAATCTCATGCTCTGCTTGTCCTTCTCTTTCAAGTCTTTTGAAATTCGACAAAAAGAAGAAGGCACATACAAACCATAAACGTATGTCGCCATCGCATGCCATCATCATTCTGATCATCGCCCCACTACTACTACTACTATAAACGTGTACCGTATTACAATGCATATAAAGGCATGTATACATTTATTTTCTTCTTAGAATTTTGATGGCAATAATAAAAAATTGCATTTGATCTGAACTCTCTCTATGAAATATCCTTTTGGATATGCTTACAAAGGTTCAATGCGTTTGTCTGCATCTATCTAGAGCAAATCCACCTATTCCATTTATAGGAAAAATGAAACTTGTCAAAAGTTATAAGTTATATTATCCAGAATAGTCAAGTTAGTCAAGCAAGTCAAAGAGGAAGCACTCCTACTGCCTACCATACCACCACCACCAGCATCATCATCATCAGCAGCAATATGTACATATATAATATCGTCAGCATGAATGAGCTACTGAGTTGCTTACTGAAACTTACTTACCGAACGGAAAGAGGTTCAACAAGCTGAGCGATCCCAAGAGTACTTTTGTTGGATAAGGTCAAAAACCTATAAAATTGCTGGCAATGTAATATCTAAATAGTATAAAAGACAAGTAGTGGGATAACATAGCCGAGGACGATGCATGGAAGAGGAAATATAATATAGATGGATGTAAAAAATGAAATCGTTCTACCAAAAAATGCAATCCAATCCAAACGTAACGGCAGCAGAAAAAAAATGAAGGATTCAAACAAACGGTTTCAGTCAGAAATGAAATTCTTTTTCCCAGCGAAATAAAAATATTATTATGGAATGGATGGAATGATAAAATATATATGAACGATCCACTTTCCTCTCTTCTGTTTTGATTTCTTTTACGAGTATACATTACAGGAAAATAGCAACGCACTTGTGCGTATACCTACTTGTAGATATGTATTGACGTAACTTGATATTATTTTTATTTGATGGCCGAGTGGCACTAGTGTCAAGTAGTAGTTGTAGCACGCGTTGAAAGTTTGATGGGAAAATAGAAGCAGGGGACTGATAAAAATATTATTATGCTTATAATTGGATTTTACCCTATTCTTCATAATATTCAAATGCAACCAGGCTTAATATTTATTTTCGAGTGATTCCATACCTCAAGTCATCTATCAACTTCTCTCTCGAAATAATAACAATTGCAAAATGCAAAGGCAATTTACTTGAAGTAGTTTGACTGAAACGTGAAATCTTGACGATGATGTTGACGTTGGAAAGTTTTGTAAGAAGAAAAAAATATACTCCTCCTGTCAAGCTAATCATTATAATTATTTGAATGGTTTGTTATGCTCATTGCAGCTTGCCAATT
>JAANSP010000643.1:0-19567 GCA_036850745.1 Homidia socia | reverse complement strand
GTGTAAGTAACAGACGGATATTTGCAAACTCATTGCACATGTCTCTAAACTACAACTCCACTTTTGACCTTTCAGCACATAAATTAGATGTCAATTTTATTTTCCACAAGCGAATTTTTCTAGAAACCTTCTTAACTAGACGTCTACCATGCATACCACTCTGACGGCATCTCTGACAACACAAACATTTGCTATAAAAGAAAGCAAGAACAAGCGTACTGAAATTAAAACGCGCTAGAACGGACGCCGAATGCATTTTGCATATCATTAAACAGCATCTTACCAAGGTTTGCTTCGTGTGTGTGTGAAAAAGAGTAAGTCATTTAAAAGAAACGAATACCAGCAAAGATGGTAATAAAGTCATAATTTTTACCTATTTTTCTACCTATTTTAGGCGTAATTAATATAAGCTTCTCCGTCTTTACTTTGCACGTCTGCGTTAGGCAGCACAACAAACCGCTCTAAATAAAAACTTTTTCCCCTCTGACTTCTCTTCCATTGCGTTGCCGTTAATTACTTTGACTACTCCATATTTTAAAAGTGACGGCTTGTGTGCACCTCTAAAAAGATGGCACATCAGCATCAGCCTACTAACCAACACCACCGCTATCCTCCACACAAAAACCCAAACAGGCTCTGGCGTACCGATATAAAAAGCTTAGAGTTGGGTTCCCTTTCTCTCTCTCCTTTCCCTCCAACTATATATGTGTATCTCTTTAAGTTAAACATATAACAGCTCATTGGACAGATCACTTAAAACAAGACATACAGAGCCTTTTTCATTTCCCCTGTCTTTCTTGGTCAGGATTTATGTCTGAAAAGCAACAACGATGGAGAATATCAGGAAAAGAAAGCAAAAAGATGAGAGAGGGAAAAAGAAAAAAGTGTTTGTTTGGTACTACTTTTTCCAGTATTTACACGAAACACACAAACACATTTTGTCTGCCAAGTACAACAAACGAACAGCGCAAAGCACTGAGAGTGGAAATGACCGAGCAAGGCAAGCCAACAAAAGGATGGAAATATAGATGCTTCTCATGGTATTATTGTTATGGGCTCTGCTTAAACGAATAAAACACGTGCTTCCCTTTTGCTCCTTAAAATGTTCCCTTTACCCATTCCAATTTTCTTTGTCGAATTACTGTTATATATTATAAATGTGCAGCATTATAATAATGTAGAGACCGTCAACACGTTATAATAGGAATACTTAACCTTTCTAAAAAGAAAGATACATATAACTTTGATCATTTTCGCACATTAAAACAACTATCCTACTTTTCCTTTGGTATAAAAATATTACGGCAACTTTCAAAGACCTTCTTTTCATTACTACATAAATGATATGTTTGTAGCAGTAAGGAAAGCCATAAAGCCATGCTGTATGATGTGTGTTTTGTGAAGTTTCCCATTTCTTTTCCCCTCCTATAAATAAACGCAAAACGTACACTCACTCAGGGAAAGTGTGCGAGTTTGTGTGGGAAGCATATTAAGCCTTCACCAAAGTTATAGAATGTCATCCTTTAACTTTATTACCTCTTCACATTACACACTTTCCATGTGAATGTACACAAAAATAATGCTTTCCTCTCCCTTGCCACCAACACGGTAATAAGCCACTTTGAAATAAAATGCTGAACGGGAAGCATCAAAAGCTAAAACAAGCCACAGCAGTACGCAAAAGTTCTCATAACATGAAATAAATATATGATAGTTTGAACATGACCTACAAAATACATAAACTTATAAAAAAGTAAAAAAATGTTTTAGAAGGAATGATAGAGCAATAATAACAATGTACAGTATAAAACAACATAAAATATTATAAAAGGCTGTGCTAGTAAGTATAAGTTTTCATAAGTAAGAACGATACATAATCCAAACGAGAAGTTTTTTTTTTTCAAAAAAATACCATGATCATCTTCATCATTTCTCTTCATGCATTTTCCTAGCTACTCGCCTACTCGCCACAAACACCACTTTGCTTATTGCTGGTTACATGGAAATGTAAGAAAGTCCCTCTCCGTCCTACTCTATTTAGTTAGGAGGGTCTCTGGACGAAAACCGCGAGAAGCCCGACCCAGCAAAGATGAGGAGAAACGGAGAGTAAGATGAGGACTTTTGAAGATGGAGAAAGTCCACAAAAGTCTTAGCGTTTCAGGAGAAGACACACAGCTATAATTCCAAACAGCAACAAGGGAATTGCTAACTTTTTGTCTCTTCATTGGAACCAACATACATGCATTCGTGACACATTACTTGCTTGCTTCTTATATTATCAACGGAGGAAAATGATAATAGAGAGAAAAGCCAGGCTAAGTAAAAAGAAAAACTGAGTCGTTTAAGAACAAGATATACTTTTAGCAGTGGAGTAGTTACAACAAACTCATCATCATCCTTATCCTTTCCTAAAGGGAAAGTGGCACTATGCCCTTTCTGCTTATAATCTTAAGAACTTATAGAAGAAGCAAGTAGAAAGAAGATGAAGTGCTCCTTACGAACGAGTTTGTACGGAAGGGCCTCACATAAATATCAGGAATGCCAAGTGAGAAATAAAAAGGAGACAATCACTCTTTTCCCACCCTGTCACCAAAAACACACTGAAAAGAAATACACTTTTGGCCGAGTATAAAGTAGAGTAGAAGAGAGAGGAGCGTAATAATATGCTTTTTGTTGTACTCACTGAAACAGAGGAGTTTGCGGCCAAAGCAGAACAACCATTATTATCTTCTCCACTTCCCTTCTGGTTAATCCTGGAGATAGAATAAGCATTAAGTACATTCATAGGAATCAAAAGTGTAACGAAATGTTAAGTGTGTGAGGCGGACAGGCAGAGAGTTTTGTGAAAAGACTCTGTCTAGACGTGAGCTATCTTGAGACATTGGAAAGCATAAAATAGCAGCAGTTTACAAATACTTTTTCTCTCTTAATTCCCTTTCCCTTTTCACTTATTACCAACTTTTCATCCGATCCGACAAAATAAAACGTATGTGTGCTGCAAAAAAGGAAGCAAGAAAAATAATAAATGAAGGGACGAGTTGCGTTTTTTGCCTTTTTCAGAGACAAAGTTGTTAAAGGGCAGATGAAGAAGATTGAAATGATGCGATTAAAAACAAACAGAGAAGATACATAAGTAACATTAAAAAGTGCGGATAGTATCTGCTCATCTAAATATTATCTATGTTTCCATTCTGCTGGTGATTGTGAGGCATGTTGTGCTGACGTGCCACTTTATACCCTGCTATCGTCACATAAGAACAAGAGTAGGCTACTTGACGATGACACTATAAAAAGTAGAGGAGGAGGAAAAGAAGAAAATAAACGATTAAACTTTGTTCAAGATGTGGAGTAGTAGTGGTAGTGGAAGACGAAATCGTCCACTCTTTTTTTCGGCGGTTTCCTCAGAAAATGGTTCCGCTCAAGTGGAAAATTGCCTACCTGAAAATCCATTATCCTCCTCAGCCAGAGAGTCTGTTGAAAGGTGTTTCTAAACTGCCTACGCATTTCATTCCTTACATAATAAAGATGGCTGCTGAGATTCCATCAGGATTCGTTATAAAACCTCAAAATCACCTCTGCACCCTTTTAAGTGGGTGAATGAATGAAAAGTTCATAGCAAGATGATATTATAACGATGATGATGATGGTGCTGGTGCTGGTGGTAGTGATGAGAATCCAAAAAGTATTTACTTTCTTCTATGCCTACTTGCATATTATTATCATACCACACCACCGCCACCACCACTGATTTGATTTGATATGCCTACTCATAAAAGACGGGATAAATGGGCTGTTTGAGTGAGAAGGAAGGTGTGTGCGCAGCCATTTACATTATACATGCAAACAAGGCAGTCTGACAAGATGACACGGCGAGAAGGAATGCTATGAACAAGAGAATAAAACGGCGAAAGTACGTAATAAACTCCAAAATACTTCCAAAAGGCTTTCCATCTTCTTCTTTTTTCGTTTATTTTATTACCGAGCAAACCTTTTCATTCACCTTCTTCCTTCATCAAGTTCGCTACTGATTTTGCTACTTGAACTGAAAACATGTGGTGTTTGGGGAAGGGAGTCGTCCTGAACACAGCAACAGAGAAGCCTCCCTGCCTCCCTGCCTGCCTGCTCACATGTTCCTATACATTTTCTTTCATCCTTCTCCTGTCACTGTGTTCCAATGAGATTATCTTCTTTTGCGCTGAACGAAGGAAAATGTCCAAACTATCCGGAAACTGGTTTCTCTCTCAATTTCACAGTGTCATGTGAGATGTCTTCTCATGCATTCATTCAGCTATACTAATAAATATTGCATATAGAAGGAAAGTTTGTGTCAACCAGTCAGTAGTATTATGTATGCAGAGGTGCATGAAGTAAAAAAGTGAAATGTATGTGTCCTTATTATAGGGAAAGGATGAAAAGCGAACAACATCCCACCGCCACCACCATACCGTGAAAGGAATGAGTTGAGAGAAGAAGAGCAGAGGAAACTGTGTCATAAGGACGTGATCAAAGGATTGGGAATATAAATCACGGTTTAATTAATCGCTCCAGACTATCTTTTGATGGTCGCACAAAGTCAAACTACCATCCATTCGAGAGAGTTGAGAAAATATATATACCAAGACAACGACGACGACGATGATGATATAAAGTCGCTTCGACACTGTTCTCCCTTCATTTATTTATGTGCATGCACGTATTTTCCCTCTCTCAGAGTCAAAGAGCTTCTAACAAGTCTGTTAAAATGTGAAGAATGGCTTTAAGTTTTTCGCACAAAAAATAATGTGTAGTGAAGGAAGAAAATGAATAAGTGTATTGGGTGGGGGTGGCTACAGAAAATATAGTGCCAACGAGAAAGCAAACATGAGAGCAACCATTTCAAAAACTCTCTTCCTGCCTATTCCCGTCTGCTGCCACTAAGAAGGAGAAGGTTCGCCGTTTCTTGCCGTCGTCCATATCGTTTAATTTCCTTCCTTGCACTGCTGCTTGGCTAGAAGCACCATAAAAGCGGCAGCAGCAGAAGAAACCTTGTCTTTTTCCTAGTATAAATACTATTACAAACACCAACAAGAAGAAGAGATGCCGAATTCACAACTTACAACCAGCCTGTTTGTTGGAGAAAGAAATTGCAAGTTACTTGCTACTGCTTCTACGCGAATTCTACTCACGCACGCTTAACATTAAAGAATTTATTAAGGTCTGCTGAGATTTACAGTCCCGAGAAAGATCCATCGAACAAGTTTATCCTGTTTTTTTTCTTTGCTGTGGTCATGCATCCTCCAGTTTTGCTCTCTTCTATCCAAACTCACTCACTCTCCATTTTCCTCCCATTTACGTCAAGAATATACATTGCACATTCATGTGCAATACTCTATTGTGCTCACTCACATACGGCGTATTATAAGACTTTTTTTTTACCAACAATAGCATCATCATATGACGACCATGATCATCAAAGTAGCAAGGCAGCCGTTTTATAAAGTGTATATTATCATCATTATCATTATTATTATCCACATAAACATATGAATTTACAATATCCACTACTACTCCTTGAGCATGGGCTGAGTAGATATTATAGAACGCTTCAGACCACTGACAACTACCCCATCACTTTTAACAATTTATCTATCCTTATGATGGACAGCAGCGGATAGAAGAAGTAAAAAAAACTTTTGCTGCTGCTGAGCCATTGAGATTTGAGAGGTCATATGTAATGTGTAGTACCACTGCTGCACTGTTGCTATTATTATCGCACTTGAGCGTACTCTTAAATAAAGGCAAAGTCAGTCATATGATAAGTTTTATAATCTCCTTTGGTGGTAGAATAGAGCACGATACTTATATCTGTTATTTTTACTTTAGTACAAAAAGCGATTAGAATATAATAGTAATGGCGTCGACAAAGTAGCCCAAAGTTTAACCACAAAATATAGCCATCATATACCCATTTTGGGGGAAAGATGATACCATTTCTTTCTTTTCCGCTAACTTCATTTTCTCCAGCTTTACTTCTTTCTCTATTCACTCCTCTGTCTCTGCTTCATTTTGAGAAGAAAGGGAAAATAGCGAAAGCTTACTTATTTATAACGAGTCAAGTTTCTTGCTAAACACTTTATCTTGGATTTTGTGAGTGGTTCTGGTTTGGCAATGTTCATGACTTTCTTTTAACATGAAAAACTCGTTTTTATCGCTGCGTAAAAAATCAAACTTTTCTCTAGCTTGTACTTATCAATCATACGAAACGGAGAAAAAGCATGTATGCATATTAGAAAAAAGTTAAAATCGTAAAAAGGATGAAGCCAAAACAGTAGGAAAAACTTGTAGGTCAGTCGAGTTCAAAAGAGCGGCAGAAATACCTGACCGAATTTTCCTAGTAGGCCATGGAATACAAGCATGTATTTCTAACCATGTTAAGAGTAGAATAATATTGTAGCAGGTTAGGTAGGAGCCGTTTTTCCTTTTGATCCATTATGTACACTTCATGATTACTATTATTGTGAAAAATCATTTAATTTAAATTCAAGAAACGTCCTTGCCCTTTCTATTTTCTTTTCTATCGACAACGGTATCTGTATTACCACTACCGGCCCACTGTCGAACATTTTACATAGCACACCATTCTTTTTCATCTTTGTGTCCCACTACAGCCTGTGTAGGAGGCTTGTATTATAGGAAAGCTTTGAAGGGACTGAGAAAGGGAGAAAAATTAGAAAAAAACGAAGAATGAGCATTTTGTGGAAAATGTCATTAAATATGCTTTTCATGCTCGCAGGAAGTATTTAAAACGGAGAAACGCGCTGCAAAAGGCAAAGAGAAAAGGAATGACGGGGTGCTGCTACTGGGAACAGCGAAAGAATAACTAATTTGTGTATTGAATGGCATTCATAAAAAATAGTATTGCTCTTTTTGTGAGGTGGTAGAAGCAAGTATTTTTTTCTGTTTAAAAGAGAAGCACACCCGTGGTGGTGGTGAATAAATATGCATTGAAAGGAATTCAAAGAATCAACATCGAAAACCACCATACAATACAACTGCTCCATCAGAGACCAGTTTGATGTGAAATGAAGCAGTAGAACAAAAAACTGGAAAAACCGACTGGTCAAAAAATATCGACAGTACTAAAAAGTACAGACTAAAAAGATATTAAAAATCCACCAAACACGACTGGTTAAGTATTTGCTTATTTCACTTTGCTTTCTTTATTTTTCCTATTCTCTTTTCTAACAAGTTGTTGCAAAAACACGAAATTCTTTTCTGCATTGACTATTCCTTTTTGCTTTTGCAACCAAAACTACTTCATGACACACGAAAAGGCATCAAGGAAATTTCAAAGGAATTGTAAACAGAAGGAAAAGTTTTCAATATTTACCGGCAGGACTGACTGGCTTGTTGCTACTTTTGTTATTATGGCATTTTTTTGTAATGCGCTGGTCTAGGTGTATATTTGAAGTATTGGAGGATGTGCAGTGTAAAAATACCCACACTAACATACAGTATGCTTATCCATCCGTTCAAAAAAGTTTGTGGGTGAGTGGTAGAAGGAAACCACATAAAAAGAGAAGTGAATGGTACCCCTGACATGGATTCTTTTTTGATTCACTCAAAAACATAAAACGTAAAGGCTGTCTGTAGGGAATATATTGGAATACCTGATTCGGTTTCCCGTTTAGTAAAATAAAAAGATTGAATTCCACAAAAATGGTAACCATAACATATTATGCTGTATGCCTGTAAGAATAAGGTGCCCTGGGAAGTGTACTGTCGTTGGAGGGAAGATAGTGGACCGGGTCTCTGTTTTTGTTTAGTAAAAGCAACAAATCATGCCCAGAATATATATGACAACAGTTTACATGCACACACACACACAAAATAATAATCATATCGAAAAAGAAATATTTGGTTTGTTTTGTTTGTTTGTTGCAGTGTAGTTGCTTGTTAGCCTTCATTTTCAATGGAAGCAAAAAATGAGGAAGCAGGACGCAGAGACAATATGTGACAACGTGTTTACTTGTGTATTCATTGGGCATGTGTCTAGTAAATCATTCTTATTGAAATTCTACATTTTTGGCTTATAGATAAAACTATACGCAGTACTAAGAACTGATATTACCATTTTTTGATTTTTTTATAGATTTAGGTAACTATACCACCACCAGTTTATCAATGCATTATTGGAACAGGTTAAAAAATTCAGTGCTCAAATTGTGCTCATCCGTACACTTATAAAACTGGAGAACATAACTACTGCTAGCAGTGCTCTGAGAAGCGACGTGTGTTGTTGTTCTAGAAAAATAAAGTTGAGAGAGATAGCATATTATTATTAAAGCTTAAGTTATTTGTTGCTTTTCTAGGTAATATGAAAAGCGGAAATTTTGTGGTTGTTCCCTAGATGTTCAAAGGGGATAGATATTTTACTTATTTAGCTCGGATGAAACATTTTGCTCTGTACTTTTGGTACACATTTTGTACACTTTTATTCAACTTGATAGCAGCTGGATTGCAAGTAGAAAATTCTGCCTCGTTGAATGAAATGTTTTTTCTATAAGCTTGTCTCACTCACTGCATGATTTTCTACAAGAGATAGGATACAAGAACAAATCTCATTTTGATTTTGTACACACAACACAGTGTAGGTGTGTATACACAGTACGTACACGGCTTTCGTTTCCTCTCTCTCGGTGGAGAAAGGCAGATGGGATTGAAAGTGAAAAGAGAGATTTGATTGGAGATTTTTACTTGTGATTGCTTTTCTCTCCTTCTCTGCTTCTGTGAGGAATGTTTGCTCGTTGAAGCTATTGTATATTTTTTGTGCTCTTATTGTTGTTATGTAATATGTAATTGTTAGGAAAAAGAAGGAAGCAAACCCTTGTTGTGTCTGCGCTCAAGTTGGAGCTTTAAAAATTGTTTCGGCACTTTCATTTCCATTTCCTCGCATCAAGGCAAACATTACAAATAGCTAATGCTTAAACGTCTCTAAATTTTACCAGTGCCCCACATACATATTTATGCGTGTGTTTGTGTGTGTCGTTGTACTGGAGTTCTTCCAGAAATGCATAAGAATGTTGATGTCCTAATAATACTTCCAATATTGATTCATCCATTCTTGAACTTCCATACTATTTACTAGTACCATAGAATTGCAAAAGTGTTCAATTTCCTCATAAATTTGTCATAGCCAATGTGTAGCGCCTACAATACAACTAACATTCCAGAAAATAATTGAAAATCATCCTCATTTATTTATTTCTTCACTTGCATGAATGCTTACAACAAACAAATGCTAGAAAGTGTAAAATGCTTATTATTGGCAATTACGACGCAAAGTGACTTTTTTAAATTAAACGGCAATCGCTGGGAATGGAAGTTGAATGGAAAAGCGGAATGAATCGAGAGCAAGTGATAGTGAAAGCGCATATTTCCTAGCCTCCATGCAGCATGGCTCCATTTATTTAAATACGAGTCTGCAATAAATAAGTAATAGCAGGGGAACAACATGAATGGAATTCACGTTGGTACTTTTATAACAAAATGTACAGTTGGTACACATGAGCGAAAATTCTTGGTGGTACTACAAGTTTTGCAGCCTGGATAAGAGCACGCAATACAACATTGAATACCTCGACTTCATTCGAAAGTGAACCATGCGGCTTGCTTGGAAGAGAACAAGACTTAAAAGCTCGATCTAGTGCGAGGAGCGCAAACTGCAGGTATTGCTTATACTTTTGCCGTGTGTTGTCGCAAGAGGGTGACATTCATGAAATTACTGCAAACAGGGATTGGCTTGTGAAAAACATTGTGCGTGCACTCAATAATTTAAAATTAAATTAATTGGAAATGCAAAAATTGAAATGTAATAAATATAAAAGACAGCAAATGTTATGACAGAGGGAAATGGTTGTATTTGTATAAGTTTTGGGCAAAAACGTGTTTCGAGGTTTCCCTCAACATTTAACATTTTGACAACAAAATCTTGTATCGCCATATCATTTATGACATAATTTAACCACTTTTCCAAATCCAAAAAATACAAACACACACGGCACTTGGAAAAGCATCATCCTTTGCTTATCAAAACTATTTTTACAACTTCTCATTCCACTACGTGACTTTGTACTGAGCACTGGAATTTAAATTTTTCATTTTTGCTTTGTATACGTTGAAACTAGAGTACTTCCATAAAGTTTTACTACTTGCATAGTCCTTCATTCATCACTCGCCAACCCACTCATCTGAAATAATATAGAAAAAGTACAGACGCCTCTCCACATCTGCAAAATGAATGCAGGCACACACACAAACAGACGGGAGATTATCCCTATCTTTCTTCCTTCCGTATCAACACTTTTCATGGGTTTGCTTTGTATACGTTGAAACTAGACTACTTCCATAAAGTTTTACTACTTGCATAGTCCTTCATTCATCACTCGCCAACCCACTCATCTGAAATAATATGGAAAAAGTACAGACGCCTCTCCACATCTGCAAAATGAATGCAGGCACACACACAAACAGACGGGAGATTATCCCTATCTTTCTTCCTTCCGTATCAACACTTTTCATGGGCACTTCGATACTCTGTACGTTTCCCTTTCACCCACACACTTACACACAGTGTTTTTCTCATTCAGGCAAGAAATCCCTCCAATTTTTCCTTGAATTATTACTATCACCAGCACACAATACAACGCANACACAATACAACGCATACGCACACAAACAACCCCAACACATTTTGAATATTGTTTGAAGACGATAAAAATATACTTTATTTTTTATAGAAGAGATTTGCAGAGAGAAAAGAGGAAAATATTTTGAATTACATAGACAGGCTTTAATAATAGCACTTTGAATAAAATATTCACAGCAATTTTTACAGTAAGAAATGAGTAATAGCTACTACATTTTACAGCGCAAAAATGCGGATAATGAAAGTAAACAACGCGCTGCAGGCATTTTATGGGTTTCTCCATTTATACTCGTTGTATTGTGAAAGCTGTACCACCCAGGGCTGAGGCAATAATAATCACAATTGACAATACTAACACACACATGTACCCTATATATTTTTTTCATATTTGTATAACCGTAATTACTCCCCATCCGAAAAAAAAACTTTCATTGTCACCCAGGGCTGAGGCAATAATAATCACAATTGACAATACTAACACACACATGTACCCTATATATTTTTTATCATATTTGTATAACCGTAATTACTCCCCATCAGAAAAAAACTTTCCTTGAAAAGAAGGTTATGGTTAGTAGTTTATTGTGTCAACACAAAAGTAAAAAGTGATGAATTGCTGAGTGAAACGACTGAAATGTAATGTAAAGGATAAATCTCAGCAATGCATGTTTTATCTTGCTCTCCCGCAAAGAGTTGCCCTTTGCATGTAACAATAACTTTTCATCTTTACAAAATAAAACCTTTTTGTCATAATGATTTCATGGTAGGACTCCAATAAATGAAATACAAAAGCCATCTTAATGGCTGCGTTTTTAACAATCATTTTTGCTGAAGATATTTTCCGCCTTTTTTTCTTCAGAACTATGAATTATTTTTTAGCAAAACTTACCGAGTGAATTCAGCCTGTTTACAATGTACAGATCGGAACTGCTTGAACTAGATGTTGATGTTGATGAAACAGCAGTGATAAAAATGCTGCCGAGCATACAATCACCACCATTCCATGTCCAAAAACTCACACAAAAGACTATGATACTTAGTTTTATGTTTAAAAAGGAGATTTGAAGGCTTCTCATTGCGTCACGATAAATACCCATTTTTGTGGATTATTGTGATCCAGCTTACTTGGTGAATTGCACACATAAGAATGCCAATCACTATTATAACAGATTTCTATACCAAATGACTTCGTCGATTCTATTTGACATCAACTTTTCCAGTGAAATTTAGTAAAACTTTCACTGAGTTTTTAAAAATATCACAAGAGTGTCAAGAATATAATTCGAACCTCTCAACGTAACAGTCACGCATGGGTTTGGATTGAATTGTGCTTGTTGTCTGCTGCCCGACAATCACCATGCCAATGCCGATCAACTACTACATATTTTAACACTAAACTACTAACACTTTATCAAACCCTCTGCATCTGCACCTGTCTGTCAGTAGTCAGTACATTCTTAGCTACCTGCAATTCAAATTCTCTTTCCTATCCCAATTAACTTCATCAACTTTTCCAGTGAAATTTAGTAAAACTTTCACTGAGTTTTTAAAAATATCGCAAGAGTGCAGTTTTACAAACATAACAGTCACGCATGGGTTTGGGTTTAATTGTGCTTGTTGTCTGCTGCCCGACAATCACCATGCCAATGCCGATCAACCACTACATATTTGAACACTGAACTACTAACATTTTATCAAACCCTCTGCATCTGCACCTGTCTGTCAGTAGTCAGTACATTCTTAGCTACCTGCAATTGAAATTCTCTCTTTTTCCTGTTTAGCAGTCAGCAAATTTTGTGACATTTATTTTGTTATCTAATTAGGGATAGTTTTTTGTTACGTAACTTTGATTGGCCTATTGAAGTATTTCACACAACATATACGTCTTGGTCAATTACAATAATTGCATTAATCAAACTTTCACTTTGCAATTTTACACCTTTTCCTTCATATATTACAATAATTGCATTAATCAAACTTTCACTTTGCAATTTTACACCTTTTCCTTCACATCATGGATATAAAACGTTCCTCTTAATACGCTTTGTTATACTTTTTATAAGTGAGAGAAAGTACTTTGACAATATGAAAGGCGATATCGATGCTGGCGGAAGAGTTTTGAAACATTAGTTGGTTCATTTTAAGGCCAACGTCAAAACACACAAAGACATGGCTAGACAAAATATACTCGTAGCATAATATTGGTATATCTGATGCCGTGTAGATTACTCTTTCTCTGTAGTCGTTGTTTACATCATCATCATTATTAATTGAAATCCACTGTTTATTTAAGGGTAACATTATACGTTGGGAAAACAGGAAATGGGGAGGAAGTGTTGCCCCACTACAATATCAATATATTATATTAAATGATGTTGTTGGAGTCAGTAGAGCCCCACAATAATAAAACATGAGCTGGATCTCCTTGATGTGTTACTTTAGATTAAATGGCCGCACAATTCTTCTTTCTGATGAATTGCATTTTGCTGAAACCCATACTTCATCTTGGCTCTTACACTGAAACTGAACTATATCCTACACTTTTTGCCATAATAATCATCTTGATTATCATCGTGTAATTCTAGAAGCAGCAGTAAAAGCAAGAGAAAAAAATTCACTACACTTTCAACAGCATGGCATGTGGGAGTATAGTGGAGTAGACATACTTGAAACACATCATCAGCATAATAATAATATTGTTATGTTTCATCATCAGCAGCAGCGTGATCATCTTGAGAGTAGCAGAGTACTATAAGCAAGTGGTATATAGTGTAAGGGTGCAGATATTAGCCTTTTCCTTCCTATTGTTTGCACTTGTGTCTCATGTGCCCCTTAATAATAATACACTGTCCTCATGAATAATACAGATGGAAATTGCTTCCAAAAAAGTTGCAAGCACGATTGCCCAAACCATAAGCACAAAACTAATTTCCTTAATGCGTGTCCATTCTACACGGGTCTAGAATGATGCTGCTGCTGTTGAGTTGAATGAAACCAAAGAGTGTATAGGGTTCCTTGCCATTTTATTATAAGTGTCACTTTTGTACTTAGACAGCAACGAGAAGACACTTTGGGAACTGTGACCCATATACATAAACGCAAAAACAATGTTCTCTCGTTCCGGCACAAATAAGGTCTCATGTTTCAGCGATATCACTTCTCTCGTCTGGTCCGAGCCAGAACAACTTTTACACTTTTTGCCTTTACAAGCACCAAACAACAATTCACCAGGACGGACATAAGAGGCAAAAAATCCACATACATTCATGCTGCTTCTTTTTAACAAATTCAAATTACGTTTAACAGCTTGTGTAATAATACATAGGTTGAGTATGTACATACTTTTTTGTCTGTTTATCAGCTACCTATCTCGCTAATGCAAGTGTCCCCGAAGGAGCTGATAACAGGATGATGAAAATGATAAAAATAATAATAATATGTGTACATAGTGCAATGTAGGAAAATACTTGAAGCAATTTGCTGGTGAAAATAAAAAAAAAGTGGCTGTGCAAAATAAGGAGTCCGACTCCTTTTAAAAGAAGTCAAGCTGGACCTACGTAAACGTAAGCACAGAAGTAATGTAGGGGGTACGAGTTTCTAAAAATAAGTTTCACTATCGCGGCTATACATGTTATTTTTACTCGCAAAAAATCACTATTAGTTTTCTCGCACTTTTCAGATAAAAATTTCTTATCTCAGCAGTCCTGAGTAGGAGAGCAGATGTTAAAAAGGTCATTTAACAGACACTCAATTTCAACCCATATGGAAAATAATCAGATTTCTTTCTTGTGCTGTTAATGAGCGAATATTAGTTGTAAAATGATAAGCAAATAGGTGAGATAAGAAGCCTTCTCATCTAATTTACTTTATATTTTACGTACATCCAAATTATGTTTTTGCATAATCGCAGAAAGTTAATGTAAGTTTATGTGTGCTTTGCTTGAGTAAATGAATGTTCTAAAAATGACACGCGAAAATATTAAAATCTAGCGAAAATGACGACGTAATTTTGTGGAAAAATTGCTGGGTGGTACTATTGGGACTACTGGTACAATCTTACAATACACACTAAATACCAGAAGTTGCCCGAGTGCATTTTTTAACTTTCTCCGTTTAAAGAAATTAAATTACAGTATTCGTTATTATTATTATCTTTTACTTTATATTTTACGTACATCCAAATTATGTTTTTGCATAATCGCAAAAAGTTAATGTTAGTTTATGTGTGCTTTGCTTGAGTAAATGAGTGTTCTAAAAATGACACGCGAAAATAATGAAATCTAGCGAAAATGACGACGTAATTTTGTGGAAAAATTGCTGGGTGGTACTGCTGGTACAATCGTACAATACACACTAGATACCAGAAGTTGCCCCAGTGCATTTTTTAACTTTCTCCGTTTAAAGAAATTAAATTACAGTATTCATTATTATTATTATTATTATCAACGGCAGCAACAAATCTTGGGGCTGGATCGGGGGAACGTGAGCAAAAAGTATATTAATTGGGGTAGTCAAGTGGAAATCTTATCAAAGATGTTTTTCCGTTTTTTTCACTGTAGCCTACTTTTCACTACTTTTTCAACTTCACAACGAATCCACCCACTTCCACTCCTCTTTTCACATATCCACATCACCATCTCAACAGAACGATTACAATACACTACCGCTGACGGACGTCCTAATTTTTCAACTTCACAACGAATCCACCCACTTCCACTCCTCTTTTCACATATCCACATCACCATCTCAACAGAACGATTACAATACACTACCGCTGACGGACGTCCGGTTATATTCATTTAATCTCTGCTGGTAGGTCTCGAAAGCAACATTGGAAACAAACTTTTCAAACGACTCGCATTTTTTCCAACTGAGAAACATTGTCTATGTACCTTTTCAATTCTTTCGTCAGTTTGCACGCCCTAATTTTTAACTATGCATTTAGCACTGTTCATACAAAAAAGTTTAATCAGCTTTCCTTTTCCTTTTGTCGTTTCACCCATTTCTTGAGTTTTTTATCTTCTTTCTTAAATTTTGCAAACAAGGTGAAAATATTAGACAAAACCACAGGAAAACTAGATGATGACAGACTTGGAATTTTTTAAATTGTCAACAGTGTCACAACAACAACTTATTTGTAGAATAAAGGATTCATTGTGTTGCAGCATGCGTTTACGAGAGTGAAAGTGTGTTGAGAAACTCAAAGTCACTGCTCCTACACATCACTATCACTTTTTAAGCACCATGTGTCAATTAGAAGAGAAATGAGACAAGCAAAGAATGGAACGAAGACGGAAGAAGAATATGGATTGCAGACTCTCTCAAAACCGCCATCACAGCTTCTTGTGATCAGCGTGTCGAGTATAACGTGTAGAGAAGAGTATAATACAGGATTAAGTTGATAAGAAAACAAGAAGTGAAGAATATTCAAAAACAAATGGCAATGCTTCAAGAATAAATATTTTGGGATGTTGCTAGCAGTTTTGCGATAAAAGAGCATGTTGAAAAGGTAAATGAAAATAGAATGTGATATGCTCACGTTTCTTATCAACGGTACATATTATGTAGCTTTTATATAATACCTCGTTTCAGTTATGCAGCAGTGCGTCCGCACTCGCCTAAATAAAACTCTTCAGTTTGTCTGTGCTAAACTTGCTTGCGGATTTTCCTTTGCCAAATCTATTTACGATAAATTTGTGAATCGTTACGTTAAATCATTCTAGTAAGAGGAGGAGGATACGTTTGAGGAAGTATAGCCACATAAGCAAACTAAAATTTGTTTGTGTATAAGCCACAAAACACAAAGAAAAGGCGAAATGAGGAACAAAAATATCATCCAACGCTTTTTACTAAACGGAGAACCGTTGTTTTAGTTTCGTGTCTACTTATCCTACAGGAATGAAGTCTATTATTAGTTATTATTGGCTTTTCAGATCTTCCAAGCTCGACAATCCATAGATCAAATAAAAAATGATCTTGCAGAAAAAATTGCATGTTATCCAGCCTAGTCGAAAAAAATATTTACAATGTTCTCTTGCTGGGTGCTTTATTTGATTTTATCACTGTCATACAAAGTTATGGTCGCCTTATGACACAGTATTAACTGCATTGAATACTAGTAGATATGTATATATGTATTTGTCTAACAAGCCGCCTGATTTTAAACATAATACAACAAGAACATAATATAATGTTTTTTATGAATGTACGTACGTGTAATAGAATTCATTAGAGTTTAAAATGATGATAGGTATGCTCTGCGCACTTTTTCTGCATACAAAAACATTTGAATATTAAAAATTCTATTTTAAGAATAATATAAGTACATAATATAAGTAATATAAGTATAGTATACCCTGGTCGGGGATACTGATAGTTACCTATAAACATAAGTATTTCAATATAAAAGCGCGATGTTTTTTTCAAATTGTTTATAACAAGGCTAAACTTTTCAAAAACAGATTATACAAGACGCAAATAGATGTTTTTATCATCATTCCATTTTTATCGCCCCCAAAAGAGCGTTGTGTAATAATGCAACTGGCAAATACCGTGATTTCACGATGTCTGTCTGTCAGTCTCAGTGATTTCAAGAGCGGTTTCGGATATTCCCTTCTCGGCTACTGATTGGTATCTTGATTTTTGATACTTGCAATAGTAAATGGCAATTGTCTGCATGTCTTTAGACACGATAGCTCATGTTCTAACTGAGTTGTTATGAATCTCAATCTCAAATTTGGTGTAAATACAATAAATTAAAAGCAAAATGGCATCTGCTATTGATTTTTAGACTGATTTGCAAATAGAGGCAGAAGTGAAGGTCAAAATGTCGCATGCTTCTCAAATGAGCCAAAAAATGTCAACTCATCAGTGGACATCAGTATGAGTTAAAGTCTTTGCAGTCACCTAATTGATGTCGTGGTTTAGGAATGTGATAACCATTTTGTCATTATATTCTACACATTTTCTCCAATGATCATGAAATCATCTCTAAGCAAGCCCCTCTTTCGTTAGTTGGTTATAGCCGGTTTTCCACCAGTCTTATTACGATTATTGCAATTTCATTGCCATGTTGGTCTGGTTAGGCAGACAGCAATCACATACTGTTTTCTAATTTTTTCAGCACTTATAAAAGCATGTTCGCTACATTTTTCAAGACGAACAACACAAAAAATCCAGTTTATGAAGCAATAACAATAAAAGTCAAGGCATGTTTTTCAGTGTTTGCTTTGTTCACTTACTTTGTTGCAAAAGAGGAGATCTTTCGCGAAGCTAACAGTCACACACACTCACGCAAATAACTTGAAACAGGTGGAAGAGAGGACAACAGAGTCTGTTGAACAGACAACATTTATACCAAGTCGCAAGGCGATAATAATTCTCAAATAACATATTATTTATTTGTTCTGTTTTTATTTTTAACATATTTAAATTTGTTTCTTCAGCAGCTCAGCTACATTACACTAGCTTAATATGAAATTCCAGTACAATGTAATATGCAACATTACATCTAGAATTTCAGCAGTACATTTTTCTAAAGCCATGTAATCGAATAAATTTTTGAATTTATTTATTCTCATTATTATGTTACTAATTGTCATAAATGCATTTTGTTTATGGATTGACTGTTTGCTTTGACGAATGTAGTTTGATTTATATACTTGAACTGAACGTGTTTGGTCTGACTATTCTGACACTGACAAAAAGCATCACAACTTTTTACGCTAACTGCCTACAACCAGACATCTTTGGAACATCATAAACTAAAACGCAAGACAACTAGGTTTTCTCTAAATTATTCCCAGTGAAAACCGTCAATATGATTCAATCCATATTGACAACATCAACCAAACGTGCTGTATGCCTTATTTATAATAGTTATGAACGATATGATTGATTGATTTATATAATTGAACTGAACGTGTTTGGTCTGACTATTCATCACTGTCGACGGGTCAGTTAGCAGATGGACTAGGTACGATAATATTAATTACGCTGACTGACACTGACAAAAAGCATCACAACTTTTTACGCTAACTGCCTACAACCAGACATCTTTGGAACATCATAAACTAAAACGCAAGACAACAAGGTTTTCTCTAAATTATTCCCAGTGAAAACCGTCAATATGATTCAATCCATATTGACAACATCAACCAAACGTGCTGTATGCCTTATTTATAATAGTTATGAACGATATGATTGATGACGATTGATGACACCAGCAAAGAGAAACTTGAAATATTATTTCAATGGTGCATGATCCAAAATCATAGATACAGATAATATCCACTATTTATATGAAATCATTCCATACCATATGGGACACGTTGATGAATACATTGAAATCAAAGTTTGTTCGCAAAAATATTCTTTAAAACCGTTTCACATTAATTTATTTTTCTGTCATGCAATCTACAACCTGGAATAAGTATGTGCAAATTTCATTAGCTTTAGCCTCAAAAGTTCATTCACAATAAAGTCAATATTTTTGCTGGATTCTACGTGAGTAACAGAAGTATTTTGCATGGAATATTTCATTAAAATTTTGAAAGTATTTTTACAGAGGGCAATCAGAAAATACAACGCATTGTTGGGATGCAAAATACCGAATGAATACTAAACGAGTGTAGTCACAATTCCGTAACGTCAACTAGACCTAAATCCTAATTTTCTGACGCTCGCTGCATTCACACGTAAACTACCATGAGTGCACTGATGATTTTGTGCACTGCATAGTTGTTATGGAACAAAACACTTTTTTTTGCTCAGTCGCACTCAAAAGACGATGTAAACAACAAAACCATTCAAATTCTTCTCTAATATCGATTTTTTACTTAACTTCTTTGAAACTGTTAATGTGTTTGCGTTAATGTTTCT